>JAOUZG010029736.1:38818-49007 GCA_026289955.1 Argiope argentata | reverse complement strand
ATATATATATATATATATCATGAAAAATGCACGTAAATTCAAGCACGTAATTAACACTCAAAGTATAATTAGATATAAATTTTAATATTAATTTAAATATTTCTATATCATATTAGAAAAGAGTATAATTAGGAAAGAATGTGGTGCTTAAATTGCATTACATACTAAAATTAAAGAATCCAACAGACAAAGAATTTAATAATTAGGTGAACGATATTAATAACTATTTTCTCAAATTCTAAGAAGTCTTATATCAATGAAATGTTCTGGATTATATTGTTGTAAACTAGAACTTTAAAATTCATTAAGAATTCTTAGAACTTTAATAAATTTGGAATAAAATATTCCGTCGAGAAAATAAGCTTATTCTCCAGAATATTACCTTTGAGAGTGAAATTTTAGATACTGAAATATTTAATAATCAGGAAAGTTTCTTTGAATGCTCTTCTTTAAAATTAAAACTGCAAAGACGTGCGATGAAAGAATCAACTTAAATTCTTTAACCAGTTAAATTTCAAGTTGATGGAAACCTATTAGAATTAGCATCGTTATTGATGAGAATGTTATGTATTTCTTTGGCGTGTTAAAATAATAAAAAATGTGAAATTTATTATATAAAATATACCAGCATCTGTTGCAACTATGGCAATATAGCTAATTTTTAAATCAATAGAGATAGTATTAAATAAAGAATATTTGGAAAGATAAAAATAGTTATATTCTTTGATGCTTAAGTCTGTAAATCTGTAAATGAAATGCTAAGAAAATTGTTTATTATAGGTTTATACAGTCTCCAACGCATATTAGTTACATTTAGAGAAATTTATTAAACACATAATCATTTGTATCCTTATGGATCTTTTCGAATTTACTAAGCAAATGTAATATTTAAACCAATATTATACGAACATACTTCTAAAATGTATGTTTTTAAAAATTTTCTGAAGAAGAAATATTATTTAATTATATATTGTTAATATTTACTGCACTGATTACGTTAGAGATTTTCAGATTTTAGATTACCCCTTGATGATCCTTTATACATAATGCAACTGTATTGTCAATGTTTCCCGTTCCCATGAAAAGAAAAACAATAAATTAAAAAAGTGTTTTATTAAATTTAGAAATAAATAAGTTTTTTGATAGTAAAATAAGTTTTATGTATCTAAAAAAATGCAATAAGTATTTATATATAAAGCTACACATAGAAAAAATTTGTAAAAAATTATGGCCATTTTATATTTTTGAGATTTTTCAATAAATTCAAGTATAACTAAATTCTTTTTATTAATCATTTGTTTTTTAAATGTCAAGATCCTGCTGAGCACAATATAAAAAGAAATTGGAATAATAATGAAAAAAAACATATTTCTTTTTATATATGAATGATTTATAACTAACAACGACGGGAGTTTAAAATTTTTCCATAATAGTTATAAATGCAAATAAGAAAATTTAGTTAACCATATCATCGTGAGAAGCTTCGGGAACCTTAATGGTTTTACAGTCATTAATTTGCTTACTATTTCTAGTTTCGCTTAATTGACGTGATTGTTTAAATGTAAAAGACAAAAAAAAAATGATTGTTATTTGTGAAAGTAATTTATTTGTCATTATCATACTGATAAAAATTGTTTTTTTTTTCTCTTTGTTTTCTATTGCATTGAGTTCATTTAACTCATTATTTGTATACCTTTTTGGGGTCTGCCTTTTTTTTTCTTTCTGCCTAAGCTGTGGAAATTTTAGCTTTTATTGTTGGACCTTTATTGTGTGTCGACTTTTTCTAAAATAACAAATGCATTAAAAGTAATAATTTAAATAGAACTAAATATATTTTAAAGTTAAAAAAATCGAAAATAAAAGTTTTAGAAACAATATTAATTGAAAAATGCCATTCTAGTTATAATGTTATGTTTTTTTTTTGTTTTGTTTTTTTGAAAAAGGGCAGTTGTAGAGTTTGGATGTAAAATATGTTAACCAAAATGGAAACGTCTGATTTTTCTTCTTATTTACTTATTAATTATAGTTTCTAAAAATATATTTAATGATTTCAGTTTAAAAATTTATTACGCTATAGCTCTAAATTATTGTTAAAAAGTTTAAAATATTATTTTTTATTAATAATGCAATTATTTTGCCTTCAAAGAGTTAAACGTGATATTTTATTTTATATTTGCACTTGTGAGAATTTCATAACGGTGCGAATTGATTTCTTTGATATTATGCAGCTCAATGTACACTGAAGCATCAAATGGCATGGAAAAAAGTTAATTGATTTTACAATTTTTTTCTCATAATATTAAACTGCGGTTAATCCTCGGATAGCTGTAATTGTTTTCTGTCTGATTCTTCAATTTTTGTAAAATGGCTATTGGTGATTATTTCTCTATCTAACGATATTAGAAGTAAAATGATTTTTGAGACTTGGCATATGGAGCCTTCCAAACTGTTATAATTTTTGAAATGTAATGCTTCATGTTATTTAGCAAGATAAAATATCGAATAAATCTCTGAAATATAACATCATGATTGCACTCTTCATTTTCTAAAAAGTCTAGACCAGCGAAATTTTTACTAAAAACATCAATACATACAGACGTACGATATAGCTTGAACTGTTATAATAAGGAAGTCATATTTCTCGAATATGAGCATCAGAATTTAGTTTTTTTATCGGTTTATCCACTTCCAAACACTATTCAGCCTATTCATTTATATCCACGGAGCAATCGAGCTGCCTAACACAATTAATAAAATTATCGGAAGTTTTTTTCGTCAGTTGAGAGTAGCAGAGTTTAAAATTTGATATATTTTAGAAATAATCTCAAATATCTCTTTCACAGGAACCACTTATTGCTGAATCTGTAAGTGAATCAACAATAAGAAGACTCTAAATCAAATAATCAAGACAGCACCTGGGCTGACGATCCTTTCCAATAATTCCTATATTTCTGGAAATCAATAGAGTTGTCCTATGAAACAATTTCTTGATTTCTGTGAGCTCGCTGGATAAATGCAACAATACTATGCATCCAAACACTGAGTAAGAACACTTTGCAAGTTTCTTCAAGGTGTGCGCAATATTTGCCAATCATGAATTAGACCTTAAACTCAAATGGAAGCAATCAATGTTTAGAGATTGCTACTGTCTGTTACTTGGTAAGCTTTAGCCGATATTGCAGACTCCACTCACCAGGATAATTGTTGGTTGTTCCATGATGCCAACTCATGTTGTCCTTGAAATTATATTGGTTGTAACGTGTTAAAGAAACAATTTGAATATTTCCTTTTCATTATGGCTTGATAAATTAGAACGTCACAAAGCATATCTAAGATAGTAATGGGCCAGGATAGCCTGGTTGGTAGAGCGCTGAATTCGTATTCCTTAGGTTGCGAGTTCGAAACTCACTAGCCAAAATATTTCACGAGTGCGTGGCGGCTGGCACTCGTTAAATCTGTCGTGGCTGCAAAGTCCTCCATGTCGAGAGTAATAATGGGGGCACTGGTTCAGAAGTGGTCGTTCTCTGTTAAAGATCTAAATTACTATATGAGATGAATGTGCATGCATGCATGAATGAAGTCTGCCCTCTAAAAAGGGTTGTGAGGTGTGTGTAGCTAAGTCGTACTCATTGGACCTAGATGGCACTATTTGTAAAAAACAAGAGAAGTAAATCTTAGACTTAAAATCTGCTGATCGTGTCAGCGGGGGCTTATCCATGTCAAATGCCATTAGTACCAACAATATACATAGTGATAGAGACTTGCTCATGATTAGTGGGTATTCAATGCAATCATAGTATAATAAACAATAGCTAATACAACATGCTTGAAATTTTCAAGATTATTTATGCTGATATATTCATGTTATTTATAAATATTATAACTTCACCCTTTTACTACCTGATGATGATAAAATGACTTTAGCGTTCTTATTAAAAAAGGATTATTCGATATATTCAGGTTATATTCAGACAATTCAATGTATTCTGCTATTGATAAGCAATTATATGTATTTTGATAATACTAAAAGGAGTCAGCATGCTCTGATAATATTAAAATTATTTGGTTTGTTCTGATAACGGTAAGAAGTCTTTTGCTTAATTTCTTTTACATAAAGTATGAACTTAAACAAGTTTTTGTTCAAATGAAACTAATATTTAGCAATGATAATATCCTTTTGTAAGGTGAAAGATATTCCTCGTCTTTTAGAATTCATTTTATAAATAAATCGGAAAACTTTTTACAATATAGTTTTTTTAGCTATCAGTTCAAATGCTGATTTTTATATTAACATTTTTGTTACATTCATGTACTAGATATTAGTAAAAATGCTCATTAACTAGCATAAGAAAAATATTTTTCATATTTCTTTCCTATATGAAGCATTGTTTAGATATTTATTCTCAAAAATGACTTCAAAGAGGATTATAATTACCCGAAAATAATAACCACACAAACTTTAAAACTACTATATTCTGAAGCACCATTTTTATACTTTAACTTTAGAATTCATAAAAGGCCTGTTTTTATTAGCTGAATCATAACAAACATTAATTTGCTTTTAAAAAGTAAGTTTGAAAACAATACTTTTTTTTGCTTGAAAGTCTTAAAGCAGGTATTAAAAATATTTTTTACTAGTCTTTTGAAGCAAGTATAACAACTTTTCTGAAAATTTTGCATTAAGGGCCCTAGAACATGCAATAAACCAGTCATTGATTATTCTGAAGTGCTGTTTCTTGACGACCATCTTAAGATAAAAGGAGACCCCTAAAAAACTTTTTTATTAAGAAGGATTTCTAAAACTATTTACATTGTACTCGAAGAACAATTTCGAAGCTGAATTTTTTTTTTACTCTCTTAGCTTTTTTTATTTTATTTTAACACCATAGCTAGAATACTTTTAGAGCCATTTACAGGCTAGATTATGCATGAAAGCAGTAAAAATCAAAAATATTCTTTTTTTCTTTATTTACTAGTTTAGTCGTGGAATTACTTCACAGTTATATTAAATGTTTTTGTCCCTATTCTATTTTATATAGAATATTACATTTAACACATTAACATATTTAACGGATTATATTGTTTACGTTCCAAACATTCATGGAACACATTAGCACAAATTATATAATAATGTATAGCATACATGGAAATTGCATATCTTAAAACTACGATTTAAGTTCAACATTAGCGGCTTTTCATTTTGTAATAGTTTGATTATAAGAAGTAAAATCGTAAATTTTAATATTAATTTAATAAGCCTTTTTTGTAAATGCCTTTTTTTCTCTGTAAAGTATGAAAAATAGTAGGTACTATTTTATAAAATTTCCCATTAATAAAATAATTTGATTACGGTTAGTATTATGCTGGTACATGTACGTATCCTTCTGGTACAAGTTAGTATCATGCTGGTACATCTACGTTTCTTGTGAAACGTAGTATCATTTACACGAAAGTATCATGCTGATATGGCATGACACTAACATTGATCATGATACATGTTGGTATATGTGTCATGCTCAATGTTAGTGTCATGGTAGTAGTACATGAAAGTATGCAGATATATGTAAGTATCATGTTGGTGTACGTATCATGTTGGTATATGTATGATGCTCAATGTTAGCGTCACGATAGTATCATGCTGGTACATGTATCATGGATCATGCATACATGGTACGTGTATCATGCACCAAAATGACACTCATATAAGAGCATGTATCATGCTCTTATATGAGTGTCATTTTGGTGCATACATCATGTTGGTACATGTACGTATCGTGTTGGTACATATATTATGCTCTTACATGTACGTATCATGTTGATACATGTTTCATGCTGGTACATATACGTATCATGTTGGTACGTATATCATGCTGGTATATGTTATTGTCATGTTGGTACGTGTAAGTAACATGTTGGTACATTCATCATGCTGGTATTTGTTAATGTATGTTGGAGAATATCATGCTGGTACATGGTAATTCTAATGTACGTAACGTTGTGATAGATTTCTCAACACGCAGGTCAATATGCTGTATGCTCTACCGATTGAGCATCGCTATGTTGAATAATGATTGCAGATTTTAAATAATCGATTTTGTCAAGCAAAACTGAATTTAACTTTAAAAATATACTTTTTTTTTACATTTCATTAATCACTTTAGTCTTCAATCAGCATTTTTAATAGTTTAAAAAATACATCTGGGTCAAATGTGCGGTGCACTTTGACATTACATTTAGTCTACAAGCTTGTATCATTAGACGATATTATTAACTTTTCCATTATAAAAGAATTCCCGAAATCTTAGATAACAGCATTTTCATTACAATAATAAAACATTTCAAAGCCTTGCTTAAAAAAATCGACATGTTGTCATAACGCAAAGTTTTAAAATAACTATATTATTGAAAATTAATCTTATCTTTCATTCTGTCTGGAAATATTTTTTCTGAATATAAATTTGTTGGATTATGTTCACGATTCATCCATACTCATAAACAACTTTTATGGTTCTGCGCTTTCATCTTTTTGAATAAGTTTTGTAAGAAAGTGTTTGAATGTGCTATTTTAGAATGCTGAATTTGCTGAGAAATATAATTCATTCAATCATGTCATCTTTAAAATAATTCGATATTGTGTCTTGTTTTGAGTATTATTGACTTGATTTTCTAAATACCCATTGAAAAATATTCACAATAAAAGTCTGTCTATGTATTTGAGAGGTATATTTTAATCTTGTATGTGTCTTGACGTGATTTTAATGGCAATAATCCAACCCTTCTATAAAATACTGATATATATCTGAAAAAAATCACAATATAGTTTATTGTTCTATGGCAATTAAAACATATATAATTGAAATATTTTTTAATTTTTTAAAAATAAATGACATAATTTGATACATGCATTTTTTACTATGTAGATTTTTTTATTTCTTGTTCACGAAATATGAAAAGAAAAAAAAAGCTTTATTTTCCAAATTTTAAATTTTATAATTTTTTTTAAATATTTAAGATTTTAGGAAAATTTGAAAATTTTAAATTTAGAACAATCGCTAAATAAAAAGATATAACATTTTTAGAATGTCTATATTTATAAATAAAATAACTGAGAACAGCAACATATTAGATAAAAACCTTTCGGTATATGATATTTTGTCCAAAATTCTAGTTTTAAAATTTTCGCAAAATCCATAAATCTGAAATAAGTCTATATTTACGTGTATAAATTGACATTATACAGTGAAAACGTAATTGTTCTGATTGAAAGAAAATTAAAATGAGAATAATATTATACCAATTTCAGAATTAAATTAATTATTCAAAAAAAATTTCATGAACAATTAATCAGATTTCCATGAAATTTTCATGATATACAGATATAATATTTAATTTTCCTTGGATATCATTAATGTATTATAAAAATGATTTCATTGTCTTAAATGGAATTATTTTCTTAATGTGAAATATAATGTTAATGTACCGTATTTGATATAAACACTCCTTGGTCATATCAGTTCTGAAATTTAAGAATATTTTTTGAAATAATTCATTTTCATTTCATGTTTACTTCACTAATTTTTTTCCACATACCTGAAAGTATATATATTTGTAAATGACCCCAAAGAACTATATGTTTTAAACAGTGGTGTATAATTTGTATCGTAGATATTCAAAGCATATATCTGAGCTAGACGTTTTAAAGTCACTAAGATATTTCAAGCGTAAAGTAAATATATAAGATCAGGTATGCTATAAAGTGTTTCTGACAAGTATCGATCGATTTTTTTCTAGCTTTTATATGCGATTATATGAAGGTTATTCTTAAAGCTTTCACAGAAAAAATGAAATACAAATATTTTTGGAAATTTTAAAGTGGAAAAGCTGCCATCTAAAATTTAGTTCTGGTTATGAATTTCTAATAATAAAGCATGTAAAAATGTTTAAAAGAAGCTATGTCGTTATCCATTCAATATTTTTTTTAAGTTTTGAATAACAGTTACATGAGGACACTGAAATATTATACTGAAAAAATTCCATTTAGTTCCTTTGTTTAGTTAAAATATCATTTAATGTCTTAAATAGAATTCATAAAAGAAAATGAAAATTTTTGGTGGAAAATTCAAAAAAGTCAAACTAATTTTAAACAAAACAAAATCTAGCTCTCAGAGTGATTAATTATTTTGATTGATTAGCATTACAGTTAAAAGAATTAGCATCAATTTTTGGTATTTAATCATATTTAGTTCATCTTAAAAGCATTTTAAACATAGAAGTTTTAAAGAAATATATTTTTAAATATAAATAGAGAAATTAGCTATGCTAAAAATAAACTAGTGTAATTTGCTTTGATAAAAATAAGCTAGAGTAATTTACTTTTCTAAAAATTAGTTAGAGTAATTTTCTTTGCTAAGAATAAACTAGAAAGATTTGCTTTCGAATCAAACAAGAAAATTGCTTGAGGTAAGCCAACAATTATTTGGCGATATACCTATATTCCTTTAAGTAGATTCCTATAAAAAACTACTTGTTTCAAAGGTTTGGAAAAATTTCTTCGACACGGTCTCTAGAATTAAAACCACCTTTCGTTCAAAAGTATATTTGCATATAATGCCTTGCTCTCGTTATCTTGTGAACAGGATAACTTGAGTAATTGTGTTTGGATATTAATTGGATTAGTATATATTTTTAAAAATGTAAAATCTCTAGCTTAAAGGTGATAGAAACGGTGGAAGGATATAACTTCTTTTATAATATTGAAAATAGAATTTAAATCCAATTAATCAAATTAGTGTCTCATTGAGAAGAACAACTTTTACATTTAAAGTTTTGCTGTACCTGTAATATCTTAACAGTCAGGCTCTGAAAATCAATTGCCAGTCCTAATTTTAAAGGTTTCTAACATTAACAATTTATGTAACCAAATAGTAATTTCGATATAAAAGAATATATCTTTGAATTGAAGATTGCCGAGAGAAATTTTTTTCCGGTTTTTCTAACATATTTAATGAAAAGTGTAAATAAAAATTAAATAAATTCCAATATATTACATGAATGAGATATTTATGCAAAGATTTATCGTTGTATTGAATTTATTTTAAATTATTGCTTATTTATCATTTTAAGTTACGTTGAGACAACAGTTAGTGTATTTTTTACATGACAGCTCATAGTACATAAATGTGAAATATATTTTAGTTTCTCTGATGAAATAATATAATTTGATGTGGTGAGAAACTCTACCATTTTTTGAAATCCTTCATAAATTTCAGTTATTTCACTAGTACAATGTACTAGATTGGTATGTAGAATAATTTCCATTAAATTGGAAATTATGTGTTCAATAAAAATTAATTTAAACATCCACGCTCTTTGTAACTTCTTATTTGATTGTTATTCTAAAATTTTCAACATTGTTTTAAGTAGGAATAATTTGATAATATTTGATATGAGATCTTAATGATTCATCAATTTTCAATTAAAAAAGAATAATATTCAGTAATAATTGTAAACAGTCGTCAAAATTCTAGCATACACATAAAAAATTATTGTAACTTCAATCGCCTTATCTGTTCTTGAATTATTAAAAATCAGAATCCAATCAAGGGGTTGAGAAAATTGTATAGCCGCCGGCGAATGTGAAGATTTGGAATGTCTCGAATTCAGAAATGGAGAGAGGAGGTTGTAGGGGATAGGGAATCCAGCCTAGGGCATATCGTTCCGGGAAATTATTCGAAACTAAATCTATGTTCACCTTCGCTCTGTAATAAATCACGACGAATAACTATCGCCGTCACCTTTAATAAGAGATAGTGCCCCAGTTCCGCCATCGTTAAAACGGGCAGAATTGCTGAGGATGCAGACAAGTGACTCAAGTCTATGCATATTTTAGATGGAAGGACATATGGAGAGACATCACATAGTGTTTAACATGCCAGCATGGTTTATAAACAACCTCTTTGCCATGTAATTGTGACTCGGTTTATTTAATATCAGAAGCGTAGCCATGAAATAGTGGTAACATCCTTTAAAACTGATTCGCATTAGAGAAGATTGAATAGAAGTAGATGAAACCGGATATCAAAACTATTTTAGATTGATTTTAATACGATGGACTCTATTTATTTGTATGTATTCATATATGTATGGGAATATAAATTCATATTCCACATATTATTCTAAGGAATCGTGA
>JAOUZG010029736.1:11383-21551 GCA_026289955.1 Argiope argentata | reverse complement strand
TTGAAAAATATGGGTTCAAAAATATCCGACAGATAAAATCTCAATTTTCAATAGTTCATAGTTAATGTGAACATGGCTAGTATTATATGATTGGATGTAATTAATTTTCTGTAAGTTGTAGTCTCTTAAATTATGACTTCTGTTTTTCAAACGCATATAGCACGGCTAAATATACTAAATGATTATGTTCTATATATTGCAATCGATTTACACGAAAAGAAATAATATTATAAAAACAAATACTATCATTGTTAAGGATTTGCGATAAACAACACTTGAAGTTAGACAGATTGTATGCACAGCATTCAATTGTACACTTCAGATGATAATTTGCTTGGCATGGTATAGGAAAATATCATTTAGACGTCATTAAATCCGACTAACGAATGCAACTTTGTAAGTGTAATAGTTATGCAAATGATTTGTTATTCCCGAGGGAAAATCAGAGCCCCGAATCCCATAATAGGTTTGTACGTTTCCACCTAATGAGGTGAAAACTAGATTGCCTACTTTAAGGCCTAGTTTCCGCCACTAACGGCGAGCTGAAACCTTTCACTTCGAACACGATCTATATTCCCAACCACCTGATTAAACTCTTTATCGTCTGTCAAGACCACGGAAGGAGACATACTCGACCAAACGGTCATTAGTGCGTCAAGTTATTCGTCGTTATCGATTTCTTTAACCTAAAGGGGCATTCTCTTCTTACATCAGTGAAAAGCCCTCGAGCTAAAAGATTCCTTCCATAATCGTCAGATCTTTTCTTGGCAGGGGCGTTTAGGCATTGCCCCTCTGGGAGGAAGGAGATACTATCCTCTCTGCAAACGAAAGGCACTCATTATAACGAAATTGAGTATAAGACGCGGTAAAAGGGAGTACAAGGTATAAAATGATTTCTCGAAAATTATCTTCGTTCGCCGAGTCGGTCGATTCTGGATGTAAATTAAGACGGTTGCGCGGGTGTGGGTGCCGGCGATGCAGAACTGGAAGCTGTAGCTGTTACAATTCCTGCGAAGGAGATTGTGACAGCAGATATTGGATAAATAATGAGGAAATAATGAGCTAGTAATTGTGAGGAGATTTAAGAGTAGGTGTGGAAAAAATGTGAAAGATAGATTGCTTTTCGTTTGTGAGGATTTAATATATTCAGAGGTTTTGGAGTTGTCATGTAATGATTAATTTGAGAAATGGGGAATTTTTGTTTGGAGTGATTTTTTTTTCTTTAGTGCTGGCATATGTGGGGCGGCAATCAGAACGTAAAATTACCAAGAATGTTTTGAAAATTGTTCTTTTATTAGAGTATTCGGAGGAATGCTTGATGAGCGGAAACAGCTGAATAATTAAAATATTGCTGAAAAGGATTTTTATTAAAGTTTTTTATAGTGTAAAGCCTGCTTTTAATTTCTAACGTCATATATTATTTTTTATATATATACACGAGATTGAAGTTTTAAAATATTAATACTACCACAAATGCTGAAGTTTTAATTTTTGAGGCTTGTTAATAATTGAAATGAAGGTTGGCTTTAATCATAATAAATGTTCATTTATTTATTTAATGGTTTTGAGGTCTTTATAAATATCTAAAACGAGTTTTCTGAAATTATATGATGTTTCCAAGAAAGATTTCAAATGAATATTTAACTAAATAAAACAGTTGTTTAATAATTTAAATTTTTAAATTTTTATTGCTTTTTTATATTTATACCTTATAGTATTCAGATTATTATCTTAAAATTAAATTTATTGCTTTTAATTTAATATTTCCAATGCATACAAATCATCTGTTTTTTCAAAGAAAGTTTTACAAAAGCTATTTGGGCTTTAAAAAGGATCTTATAAATAATTGTTTCAGAGTTGTAAAGGATATTTTTCTTTTATATTTTAAATAATTAACCTTAATATCATTACATTATAGAAAACATAATTATTTATTTACCTACTTATATGTGCATCTTATTTTATATAAACTTAATTTAAATTATAAGTGAAGCAGAGATAAATAAGGATAATCAGGGAAGAAATCAATATAATAGAATAAAAAATAAAAATTCTTGATAAGAAATCATGGCAATACTGCTAAAAAATCTTATTTTCTTTATAAAATCTAATTATTTGTAAACTTAATTTTATACGAGTCTAACTATATATGAACCGTATTTTTGGTAAATCGTAGCTGCATATTGTACGAACCCGAGATAATTCGGGTTAATCATGGGGACATTTAACATAACAAAATACAAAAGGACATTCATTAGAAGAAAAAAAACATGGCAATATTGTTGAAAAATTCTGGAATATATATGAATCTAACTATTCATAAACCTAATTATATACGAACTGAATTAAATATTAATTTAACTATTTATAAGCTTAATTATATATGAACTGAATTAAATATGAGCTTAATTATATATGAATTGAATTAAATATGAGCTTAATTATGTATGAACTGAATTAAATAAGAGCTTAATTATATATGAGGAATTAAATATAAGCTTAATTATATCTGAATTGAATTAAATATGAGCTTAATTACATATGAGCCTCATTATATGAATTAATTTTATATGAGCCTTATTATACGTATACATCAACTGCATTTTATGCTAACTTGAGATACTTCGGGTTAATAAAGGCAAACGTAATAGAATTTAAAAAATGAAGTTCTTCAGAAGAAAAAAAAAAACAAAGTAATACTTCTGAAGCACTTTGCACTTCCTTACCTTCGTAAAATAAAACTTTTTTGTGATTTATTTATTTTCAGAACTACTTGAGGATAAAAATAAAGATTACTTTTCTTATACTTTCTAGAGCAAGATATAGGAAACTTAAGAAAAATAATTTTTGGCACATACTGGAAAGAAAGGGCTAAAAAAAAGTCAGCTGGAATTCCATATTAATAAATTTAACAAAACCCTACTTCAATAGAGCCACAAAAAAATCTCCTTTACACTTTCGAAACCACTTAGTTATCCCCTAACATCAATTAAACTGTCCAATCAATAAACTAATAAAAAAGGTCCATATCTTCTTACTTCATCTCTTATATGAATAAAAAATGGCGAAGGCTTTAAGAAGACACTCACAATAATACTACAAAGCGAATAAAAAAAACTTGGCGAGATGGAGTTTTTTTTCCAGTGCCCTTTTCCACCCTAAGTATCCGAGAGGGAAAGATTTCGTGACAATTCTGACGGAAAAACGTACACAGAGGGTGACACTCGACTGATATATTAGCGGAAGGATATCTGCTGACTCCACAAAGAATCTCCCTTCTCTCCCCATATTTCATAGCGGCGGAAGAGAAAGCGTAACTCTCAAAGAATTGCAGGTTATTGCCAGAGAGGTGCTTTATGCTGGGGAAGAAAAATGGTTCTTCTTCTAGCAGGAAAGTGGAAGCCCCGGTCCGGGCACGTTTGGGGCATTTTGGGAGAGATGGGGTTACTTCAAGAGAGGTGACCATCTCCATCATGCATAAGATAGTCTCTCGAGTTGTGCATAAGGAAATATTTTGGAATACATAAGAAATAGGGAATTATAAAAATAAATGGTTAGTACGGATTTAACCCAAAAACGGATAACTTTTTTTATCCTGTCAGAACAAGGTATTGTTTTTGGGATGAGGATTTTGGCTTCAACAAAAATAAGTGGGCAATGAATTGAAATTTTACTATCAGCACGAATATCTCAAAAAATTAGCTTTTAATAACGTATTGTCATTGTATTTACAAAAGCCCAGATAAAAAAGTAAGTTTATGATTACAGCAAATAAAACCTAGAAAAATGTAATTTTGAGCAAGTACTCATATGAAATGAAATAAAAAGAAAATGTGATATTTTTAAAGCAATAAATGCGAGATAAAGCTTTTTTTAATCGTTTGCAATACTAAATCAATGAAGCAATTAAAATAAATACAAATATAATGTAACTTTCTCGAGTACGTGATGCTTCAATGAGGATTTTAAAGTCAACAAAAATGCGTGGGCAAGGTATTGAAATCCTAAATTTAAACTTTCTCAAAAATACGCCTCAAGAATATTATTAAATGGCTGCAATTTTGAAATAAAGACCTTTTTAATCTCCAATTTGCCACTTTTCGTTGAGATGATTTTTTCAGTTTTTTTAACTCTACGAAAGATTTCTTCAAACTTGAATAAAATTCTTTTTAAAAAATATTTTCAACTGGTTGATCAATCCATACGTTTGCAAAATCTGCCAGTTTTTGTTGAGATGTTTTCTTCAAACATTAATAAAAATCTTTTTAAAAGAAGATTAGATTATTTCATGAAGTAAAACGTTTACAATGATTGGCCATTAAAGCTAATTCTCCTGGTAAAAATAAGTACATAATTATGTAATGATATTTTAAATTTTAATTTCAATAGCAATTTTTTCTCAAAGTTTTGTCTTAATTTAGCCAATATTTATTTCATTCTAAAATTTTCTCTAATTTCCTGATCCTATTCCACTTTTTCTACTTAATTAATCAAATGAAGCTTAGTAAAAATACTGCACCATCGATTAACCCTTTACTCGCCCATGTGTTGAGCATAGGGATAGAGATAGATGACAGACTCTTTTAAAGGATTCCTACGTTTCTTTTGTCAAGGTGAACACGCGTGAGAATTCTTATCAAATTTTGACATTTAGATTTGTAAGAATCTCATGGTATGTAAGACCAAGAATGAATGATTTCGTTCCCCTTTTATGCTTTTTTTTCCTTTTACCTTCTCCTCTTTTTGTTTCATTGCTCCTTATATATAATTCGCTATCCCGAGATGGAATAAAAAGAAATTAAAATTCAATGTGTCTTCTCTCTAATTTCGGCCGCGACTTTTGTTTCAAAAACAAAATAATTGTGTGGTTACATTATATATATATATATATATATATATATATATATATATATATATATATATATATATATATATATATATATATATATATATACTAGCGGACCCGACAGACGTTGTCCGAAAATTTCAAAATTTCTTGAATAAGTTATAATAATCTGGTGTTCGTTTTGATGAAAAAATGTATAAAAATGCTATTATAATACCTGACGTCATCAGGTGTACAGTTCCCACAATTAAACCTATCGATTGCTTGTGAGTATGCGCATACTATGAGCTAAGTTGAATAAAGAAACTTAAACTGAACTGAAACTAAAACTTTACTGTTTCTATTCTACTTTGTTGAATACAAACTTAAACTTGTTTTAATTAAAGGGTAAAAATAGATGAAATTCGACCTATTGTTCTTAAATAAATATTTTTTTAATGTACAAAAAATAAATTTATCGTAATGCCATTTCATGCACGATATTTTAGGTTAATCCTTGTGGGGTATAAACAAACAAATTCGATGGTTTTCCAACCTTCGAACACGCAACATATAATTGGCCGTGAGAAAAGCAAGGATTTTCTAAATCTAAGCCACAAATTGCTATCGTTTGACCTTTTGACTTATTAATAGTCATAGCAAATGCCAAGCGAATTGGAAATTGCAAACGTTTGAATGGGATAGGTGAGTCTGAAGGAATCATTGGGATCCGTTGTAAAAGTACAACTTCATCTTGAAATTTGCCGTTCAAAATAGTAGCCTCAAGACTATTTCTCATGATTTTTTTATTGACTAATGATTAATTTTGGTGCATTCAAATTTCGAAGCAAAATGATAGGTGAGCCCATCTTCAATCTCAAGTTATGTGGTAAAGTTTTACAAATTAGCTCTGCATTGAAAAGATATAAATTAAAACATGTTTGTTTTAAAGCTTATTAATTGGGTTAATAATGTATTCGTTATAAATGCATGTTATCATGAAATAGCAGGGTCGAAAGAAATCAACTTGAAGCTTTGGCAAAGATAATCCAAATACTTCTTTCTTATACTTTGATTGATGTCAAATGTTTGACAGATAGAGGGAGTTTGTTTTAAATTTTTAAGCAAATGCGTGAATTTTCTACACCAGTTTGTGTAACAAAAATTGGTTATGAATTTTTAATTCTTTTAT
This sequence comes from Argiope argentata, assembly GCA_026289955.1. Taxonomy (NCBI): domain Eukaryota; kingdom Metazoa; phylum Arthropoda; class Arachnida; order Araneae; family Araneidae; genus Argiope; species Argiope argentata. The sequence goes on along the minus strand of JAOUZG010029736.1, from coordinate 15,534 downwards.
TTGTTTTATTTTAATTCAAAAGTACTTCAAAATGAATCCAAAAAAATCGATTAATTAACAATGTTTAGTTTTAAATGCATCAAACACTAAAAAAAATAATAATTGTTTAAAACATATCCTTTCAGGTATAAAAAAATCGATGAAATTTGCAATATCTTTATTTTGATATTTGTATATTTAAACTGTAAGCTATCATTTGGGAAAAATTATTATGATATATTAATTCGTTTGCTCAATATCAGCATTTTTTTTATTGTTATTAGGATGCCACACCCACTTGTTTCCATTTGGACAGCTGCAGTAAAAACAGTTTCGTTTTCCTCCAAACACTGCTAGTGAGCATTATTTGTAATTCTGATTTTAAGGTGTTGTTTTTGCTTTGGCAGATGTTAAAAACTTCTACCTTTTCTTTCTTTTGTTGTTTGTTTTGGTTTGTTCATTCATTCGTCATACATTTCATATTCGAATGGCTCGTTTCAGTTCCTTTGAAATTAGATACAAAAACCGTTCTATTAAGGGTTAAAATTGAAAATTTCTTTGAATTACCTTTTTTTCTTTCTAAATTTTTTTTAAACATTTTTTTATCAGTTTTCATTGCCAAAAGCCTAAAGGACGTCCAAATAAAAGCAGACAAAGTCTGAAAATGTTAAGATCTGATGGACCAAGAAATCCTTTGATTCATAACCAAGCAATTCTAATGACATTTTGGAAGCTTCTACCAACTGCAATAAACCTGAAATAGTGAATTCATCATTAAAAAATTGAATATAATAGTTACATTGTTTTTTGCAATCACTTAAGTATTCTGTTTTGAAGAATATTCTTTGTCATGAATGTCAGGAAAAATTTCTTCAAATCCTTCAAGCAAGGTTTTTTTTTTCATCAAAAATGTGTCTATTATGTGCTATATATGGTATAGAATTTTGTTCTGTATTTACTGGTGAAAGGGAACTTACATAAAAAAAACCTTTGAAGTGAACAACAAAGTTATAGAGGCCTTCTTGTCTCCACGAAAAAAATATATCAAAATTTGAGTGCTGTTTTATTATAACTCAGAAAAAAAAGGTACATTATATAAAATAAATTGTATCTTATAAGCATGTATCATATTGTTATCATATAAAAACAATGAATTTGAAAAAAAATCAAAAAAAATCAGTACATGTCTAATTAGAAGAAAAACATGAGCTCATAATTTATGAAACAGGTGAATTTTGATTTGCTTCAAATTTTTTATTATACTTGTTTATGGCTGCATATATAGTTTAAAAATGTTATATGAATATAAATTAATCTTTGTGGCTAATGAAATGCTATTAAGAAAGTCTAAAGTCTTAATTTTTGATGAAAAAAAGGAGTTGGTTTGGTTTCACCAATAGTATTTCCTTTATATTCTTTGAGAACTCTTACAAAAATATTTTAAATTTATAGATGTATATATTTCATAAAATAAATAATTATTTAAATAAATATGAATATTTAACAAATTTAATTTATTTCAATTATGTTTTTGGTCTGTAAATGTACATATAAATGTATTTTTAGCTTTTCCTCAGAATGAAATTTTGTGATGCTCTTCAAAATTTCAAATACTTTATGCATTCTACTTTTAGTTACAACTCTGAAACTTTTCTCTTATGCTTTATGAACATATAATAATATAATTTGCATTTATAGATGAATTATGTAACTAATATTTTTTTTATTGAAGTCCTCAAGTAATATTATTGCATTGATTTTTTTACATTTTTTTTAAAAGTCAATAATATCAAGTTTTAAAGGGAAAAATCACATTTTGAATAAATTCAAGCATGCAAAATATCATGAAAATTTCAAAACAATACAATATTTGTGTCTATTAATTAAGATTTATAAATTGACCATTGGGTCTGGATTTGAATGAATACTCTGCGTGAATTAAACAATTTTGCTTTCATAAAGTTGATATATAGAATTAATAATATAGATACTGTGAAATAGAAAACTTTATTTTGCATTTACTTTTTTAGAAAATATATTTATTTATTTCATTTCAAAGAATCATGTACTGAAAATTACATTTATCTGGATTTAATTTGCAGCAAAAATTTTAAAAGAATATAAACAGAATCTCGAAAGCATGTTAAGCCGAACATTGTTAGCATGGGAAGAAAAAAACTGAAGACTTATTCATTTGGTGATTACTTATGACTACAACTTAAAACAACTTTAAAAAAAGATGTACTTAAAAATATATATAAAAAATAAATTATATCTTAGAAGCATGTATCATATTGTTATCATATAATAACAATGAATATGAAAAAAATTCAAAAAAATCAGTAGATGTCAAATTAGAAGAAAAACATGAGCTCATAATTTGTGAAACAGGCGAATTTTGATTTGCTTCAAATTTTTTATTATATTTGTTTATGGCTGCATATGTAGTTTAAAAATGTTATATGAATATAAATTAATCTTTGTGGCTAATGAAATGCTATTAAGAAAGTCTAATTTTAATTTGAACATTTTTTTGATGAAAAAAAGGAGTTGGTTTGGTTTCACCAATAGTATTTCCTTTATATTCTTTGAGAACACTTACAAAAATATTTTAAATTTATAGATGTGTATATTTCATAAAATAAACAATTATTTTAATAAATATGAATATTTAACAAATTTAATTTATTTCAATTATGTTTTCGATCTGTAAATGTCCATTTAAATGTATTTTTCGCAAAATATAGTTTTCTATTTCACAGTATCTATATTATTAATTTTATAAATCAACTTCATGAAAGCAAAATTGTTTAATTCATGCAGAGTATTCATTCAAATCCGGACCCAACGACCAATTTGTAAATCTTTATTAGTAGACACAAATATTGTTTTGAAATTTTCATAATATTTTGCATACTTGAATTTATTCAAAATGTGATTTTCCCTTTATCGCCAATTTTCTCGCCAATTTGGCGGAGGCCGTATACGGGAGCTGAGCCTTGAGGGGAGCGGTCTTCAATGAAAAAAATATAAATACATAAAGTTTCAGAGTTGTAACTAAAAGCAGAATGCATAGGGTATTTGAAATTTTGAAGAGCATCACAAAATTTCATTTTGAGGAAAAGCTAAAAATACGGGTGATTAGTAGTTTAACCCCCTTCTTCGTCAAATTGGCGATAATTTGCCAAAGATGGCAACTTTATGGTTTTCCTATTAAACTACGATCGCACCTGCGTTTACTTTTTTAGAAAAATATATTTATTTATTTCATTTCAAAGAATCTTTTGCTGAAAATTACATTTTTCTGGATTTAATTTGTAGCAAAAATTTTAATAGGATATAAACAGAATCTTGAAAACATGTTAAGCCGAACATTGCTAGCTTGGGGAAAAAACCCGAAGCCTTATTCATTAGGCAATTACTTATTACTACGACTTAAAATAACTTTAAAAAAAGATGTACTTAAAAATATATAACTAATAGAAATGCTGTTTAATTACAAAAGCAACATAACAAACCTTTTAACAGCGTGTATCCGAAGTAAAACAAAACAGCAAACCAATAGTTTTGTCTCCGTTTAAATAAAGTGCTCAACAAAATGCGCATGCGTTAAACTTCATCAACAGAAAATGCTTTTTTTTTCCTACATGACTTGGACAGATTAGAAATTTTTAATTTCCTTTATTCTGCTTTATTTTAATTCAAAAGTACATCAGAATGAACCTTAAAGGCCGATTAATTAACGATGCTTAGTTTTAAATGCAATAAATGCGATGAAAATAAAAAAATCGTTTGAAATAATCGATCAGAAACATTTTAAGCTTAACCTCATCGTTGTTAGAAAAAAACACCTAAAACCTTATTCAATTCGCGATGGGGGAAGGAAGTTATTTTGGCGGGAAAGTTAGTTTTTAATTAATAATTAAAATTCTACAATTTGTGGTGAACTGAATTGTGAATCTAAACCATTCTCCAATCCGCGTGAACACAAACAAAAAATTTCATTAAAATCGGACCAATCGTTTAGGAGGAGTTCAGTCACATACACACGCACAGAAGAATTTTATATATATATATATATATATATATATATATATATATATATATATATATATATATATATAAAATTCTTCTGTGCGTGTGTATGTGACTGAACTCCTCCTAAACGATTG
>JAOUZG010029729.1:0-18917 GCA_026289955.1 Argiope argentata | reverse complement strand
AAACAAAATATTAATCGAAAAATTATGCGACACTCTCGAGTGGTGTTTGGAGTAAAGAGTAGTCCTTTTCTTTTAGGAGCTGTGCTAGAACATCACTTGAAAAAATATCTGAAAAATGCAAAGTACAACAAAAGAGTTGTTGAAATGCTTCTGCGAAGCTTTTATGTGGACGATTTAATCACAAGTTTGGATGCCAAATCTGAGATATTACCTTTTATTGAAGAGGCTCATCATATCTTAGCTGAAGGGAAATTTAATCTAAGAGAATGGAAGTATACTGGAGATAATGAGATTCACCAAATTACCTCAGTATTAGGATTGATTTGGGATTGTAAAGAAGACACGCTGAAAGTTAATTTGAACTGGTTGGAAACATATATACTTGGTACTGTATCAAAACGAGCAATTCTCTCCATTACACAGAGAATATTTGATCCAATAGGGTTTTTATGTCCTGTTCTTTTAAAACCAAAACTAATCTTGCAAAAAACGTGGACAGACAATATGCCATGGGATGTAGAAGTTAAAGATCATATGAAGTTGGAATTTTTACAATGGTTTGAGGAGTTAGGCTCCTTGAACAATTTATCGATTAATCGCTGTTTTTCGTCTTTTACAAGTAATTAACAAGATATTAGTGTGCATACCTTTTGCGACGCCAGTCAATTTTCCTATGCCGCGGTAGTTTTCGTTCGAATTGAGTATGCTGGTGCTGTTTATGTAAATATTTTAGCTGCCAAAACCAGAGTTGCCCCTGTGAAAAAACTAACTATTCCTCGTCTTGAGTTACTTGCTGCAACGGTGGGAGCACGACTCTGCAGATCTGTGATTAGTGGTCTCCAGTGGGATAAAGTCAAACAAAACTTCTGGACTGATTCTACTACTGTATTGAGTTGGATTCAACGTGAAGTAATTTGGTCAGTTTTTGTAAATAACCGAGTTCAGGAAATAAGGAAAATAACTCATCCAGCACTATGGAAACATCTTCCTGGAGAACAAAATCCTGCTGATCTACCCTCGAGAGGATGTTCTGCTAACAAACTCTTGGAGAGTAAATGGTGGGAGGGACCAGCGTGGCTTAAAGAAACCGAAGAAAATTGGCCTGTCTCCAATCCTGTTTTTGACGAGACAATTGTAATGGAAGAAAGGCGTAAAACAAACTCAACTCCCCAAACCTCTCAGTTCATGTGTTCTCTAAATCAGAATCACAGTATTGGGGACGACAAGAGCATATTTGGAAGACATAATTCAGGTTGGTACTATTACTATTTTTCAAGTTATGATAGAATATTGAGAATGGTTTCTTGGATGAAAAGATTCATTTTCAACTGTAGGAATCCCACTGCTCGAATAACTGGGGAATTATCATGTCATGAAATAAGAGAAGCAGAATTACAGATTGTCAAAATAATACAAGACCAATACTTTGTTAATGAAGTCAACAGAAAGAAATTGAATTCTTTGTCAACATGCGTAGATGAGAAAGGCGTCCTCCGAGTGAAGACAAAATCAACGTTTCGAAAGGATTCAGGTGATTTCAAAACTCCTATCATATTACCACCTCATCACCAAGTTATCGAGAGATTGAACACAAAAAATTACTGAACACAAATTACTGAACACAAAAAGAATTCGCATGAAGGAGTTCAGATGCTATTGAACATTCTAAGAGAACATTATTGGATTTTGAATGCAAGGAAAACTCTCCGTTCAGTTTTATCGAAATGCGTCGTTTGCTTAAGGCACGCAAAAAGAAATATGACTACTCCCTCGTCTGCACTTCCTGAAAATAGAGTCAAGGATGCTTCAGTGTTTGAGATCATCGGTTTTGATTTAGCTGGACCGGTGCATTTAAAGGGTGGGAGTAAAGCCTGGATTTGCATCTATACATGTGCTGTGTTTAGAGCTGTGCATTTTGAGCTTCTTACAGCTTTAACTACTGAAGTTTTTCTACAAAGTTTTCGTAGATTCATCGCTAGAAGAGGAAGACCCTCCATTGTGTATTGTGACAATGGGAGTAATTTTATTGGCGCTTTTAATAATTTGAAATTAGTGGATTGGAATGAAATAGCACAGTTTAGCAGAACCAGAAGAATAGAATGGCTTTTTAATCCCCCTACCGCCTCTTGGTGGGGAGGTTTCTGGGAAAGATTAGTTGGTGTTATGAAGAAAATTCTGAGAAGGGTTCTAGGAAAAGCTTTATTATCTTACGAAGAAATGGTTACGGTCTTATGTGATGCAGAATCTGTTATAAATTCCAGACCACTTAGTTATGTGTCGGAAAATGACTCTGAACTTATTCCTTTGTCCCCTAACTCATTTTTGCAGGATTTCCGTCAAGTTGGTGTTCCTGATTTCGATCAAGTAAATGAAGTTAGTATAAACAGAAGAATAAAATATCGCCAACAGTTAATCACCGATATCAGGAAAAGATTTAGATCCGAATATTTAGGATATTTAATTCATAGAAACGAGCATCAGAGAAAAGGACGAGAAATTCAGCTCGGAGAAGTGGTGCTTGTCGGAAGTGACACCTACCCAGTGTACTGACTGGCTTTTAGGATGTGTCATGGATTTGTTACCGGGAAGAGATGGTGTTACTAGACTAGTTCGCTTACGAACCTCTAAGGGAGAAATTTTACGTCCAGTGCAGATAATTTTTCCACTTGAGGTTTCCTCAACCTGGTTCAGAGACAATCAAAGGGGAACAAAATTTGATGTTCTTAAGAATGAAGTTTCGAAAGAAACTTCTAACATTGACACTGCACCTATTTTAAAAACAAAAGGTGGGAGAACTGTAAAACCACCTATAAGATTGAACCTGTAAATTTTTCTTTTCCTATATGAACTTTGAAAATTTATATTTTAGCCTTAAGAAATTTATGTAGTAATTTGCTTGCAATGTTTTTGTGTTTTTTGTAGGTTAAGTTGTTTTCCAACAACTTAAGGTGGGAGGATGTCGTGTCTACCTGTCTTTTATTTGATATTGATTTTTGTTAACTGTACATGATTGTTGTTAACTGTAACCTAATTCCTTTTTTGTTTTGAGCGCGCGATGTATATAGTTCGTTGCGCTCGAGTCTTGTGTGTGTGTTCTGAAGAATAAACGTAATGGATGCATTTAAATGCCTGCTTATTTTTTCATAAACTTTTCAGCTAACTTTTTAAAGGTCTTTCGAGTTTCTTAAAGCTATTATCAGTAGGCACAGTTCATAGATGCGCTGGTAGCGCAATAGCGTATTACTTTGTGATAATACAACAATGATGTTAGTAAAAATGTGAAATTTTGTTCAAGTGTTATGTAAAGCTTGCGATATTATAACCAATTTCTAACCTTTTTTTTTAATTACACAAAAATTAAATAGAAAACCTTTTTTTCTTTAATTTTAAATTGTAAAAAAAAATAATGCGATCATATAGTCGATGAAACTGAAAAAATGTTCTAAACTTTAGGAAAACAATGGGAAATCTATAAGATAACTATTTAATGAATTTCAGTAAAATTTCGCATAATTATTAAACTGATATCATCTTTATCGTTTTTATAGTTTTTTTAACCTTAAGGAGGTGCAAAAAATCATGTTTGGGTGGGAATATCATCGTAAGTTATCGTGGTAAAAAATGCCAAATTTCAGCTTTATTTTTAATTAGTTAAAGTTAAAAAAAACTAATAAAAAGGACAAAAGTGTATATGTAGAGATACATGGGCACATGTATATCTCTGTCTTTTAGCACATGCAGACATAAGTTATGTGCTAAATTCTGTAATGCATATTTGTTGTTTGCAGTCTACTGTTCAAACGGTCAGGCTATTAGAATGCCTACACAACAAGCATATATTATTAAAATGAGTACTGCTGATGTGATTCTATAAAAAATATCTATACAAACTTCATAAAAATTACAAATGTTTAAATATCGTTTTTCATTTAACATAAGTAACAAATATTAACAATCAGGAGATCATGCATATTCTAGGATCCTAGCATCTTTAAAATTTTACACATTAAAATGTATTGTTTGAAGAATGAAATTGTCAACAGAGTTTAAATGTGAAGTTGTTTTCCTTATTTATGATTGATTTAAAACATCACAAACAATATATCACAAAAATATACATATTTTTTTTTTCAAATTTCATAAATAACACTGTATTTAGAAATTTCGTTATGAACATTCTTCTTTTGAGACATATAAAATTCAATTTTTAACAATTGCATCGAAATATAACATAACAGCAAAAAAAGAAAGAAAATAGATATTTTTAGGATATTGTAGAATTCTCCAAAAATGAGCTATTTTTATATTTTACCTATTTATACGCAATTAATTTGAAAGAACATTTGATTGATCATACTGTCTGAAATCTTTATTGCAGGTAATATATATGAAACATATGACCATTTTTACATAAAATAATATGTGTTAAGTAATATGTACTTTTGTGTTAACGTATTATGTATGACCACTACTGGGAATTTTGTATTACAATTAGATTTAACTCTTTTCTGGACCAAAATAACAAATTTTGAATTATCATTTCCGTTGACCTTATTTGTTTCTCTTATTTACTTGTTACTCAGATCTTCTTCAAGTGAAAGCAATCGCAAGTTCTATTTCCGACGAAATATTCTATTAGAAAAATGTTTTTGCCCCTTTCAATGTTCGTCCAAAATTTCGAATTACTTTTCACAGTAATTGCTAAATTAAATTAAAGTAATTTAATCTTTATTTATTTGAAAATATTATTCAATTTTATTCATTCGTCCTACACTAGTTTTTTTTTCTTTTCATCTTGCACTAGTTTTTTTTAATTCTTTGAATTTCTTTCAATTGATTAAGAATAAAATATAAATATTTCTAAGCATTTGAATTTCTAAGTATTTTCATTTGTACGATTAATCAGATTTATTTCCGAAGGCATTTGGAAAAGCAGTTTGCATAATATTCCCTTCCTCTAATATATCACCGGGGTGCTTGAGAAAGCTAGCACTCTTTATTTACATAAAAATCCTATATATCTTTCCTAAAATATTTCATTATCGAACTGGTATTTTTCAGTAGCAAAAAAGATAAAACTAGATATTTTCTCTCTCTCTGTATATATATATATATATATATATATATATATATGAACATATTTAAAAAATTTGTTCAATTTATTATAGGGAAAATTTTCAAGACTTTAGTTTTAATGCAAAACTTTTAAAGACTAAAAAAGATTCATTGAAAATAAAGCTGCTCAAACTTTCATTAAGTCTTAAAAAATCCATGATAATTTTAATTAAATAACCATTAGGATTTGCAAAACTGCTTTTAGAAACTGATATAAATAATGCCTCACTGATTTTAAATCGCATTATGCTCAAATTAATTGACAGTGAATTAAACGAGAATTTCAATTAACCCCCATGTAATTACTATTATTAAACATATAAGTGAATTATTTGTGAAAAAAAACCATGTTGCAATTTAATTAATTTTTAAGAAAATTGATCCTTTCTCGGATATGTTATGCCCCAAACAGGTTTCAACTGCATTTTTTTTACGATGACATTTGATGTTAATACAATTTTTTTCAAATATTAATTCATTGATTTTTATTGAATAATTAAAAACAAACATTCTCTCCAAAAATTCTTCATTCTCACACAGCCAAATAAGCAATGAATTGAGTTAATTTTAGTCCCACTCCAAGGAGGTTACGCTTGACATGTTTCCAGCTGATTTTTTCAAACAATTCTGTTTATTTTCTTAACGTTTGATGCATTTGAATTTAAAACTGTTGATTAATTATTTTTAAAAATTCATTTTGAAGTAGTTTCGAATTAAAACAATACAGAATGAAGAAAATTAAAAATTTCTAATTTGTAATGCGTTGCCCGAACTGGCATAGAACATTTACGCATTTGCGTTGCCTCAATTGGCGTTGAAAATTCAACACCAATTGAGTGTGTTCTGGATCTATTCTGATTTATTTTCAAAGCATACGAACTTTATTTTGTTTTGGCTAGGTTTAATTTTTTGATCAGTTATTTTATATTAATTGTAATTATTTAATAAAATGTAACTAAAATGAAAATTTCCTTTTTTGACCAAAGTAGGAATTGACTTTAAAAATTATAATATTTGTTTTGTATATTAATATGGAAGCATAATAATATGGGAATATAAAAAAGTTGAAAAAAATATTATGAAAAAGCTTATATGAAGATCAAAAAATAGTTTAAACAAATATAGAGAAAGTCAATAACTCAGACGTTTTAGGTCATTTAAATTTTAAAAACTGTAATAAGATTTGTTTAAGCAGACGAAAATTGAACTCGATTCCTGTTTACTTCCACTTCAAATATTGACTCTTGTTTACGGTGGTATGTTAGGAGGATAACACTCGAATATTCTAGAAGATAGTATTTCTGTTGGATTTTTCATCATTTGGTCAACAAAGGTATACTTTAAAGTTCAACAATATATATTAACATTTCATTTCGATGCTATCATCTTGTTTTCTGAATATTCATGCTAATACATAATCATAAATATGTTTCTCAATATTGTCATGGCTGAAATTATATAAAAAATTATATTGACAGAAAAAAAAGTTAAAAAAATGAACGAAGTTTAATCAGCTATTTATTGTGAAATTATGAAAATGATTTATGCACTTAAAATATATTAAAGATTGAATATATTAATAATCCTTAAAACCATATGAAAGGGAATTCCTTAATGAAAGTAATTGATATCTATATTTAAATTTGTTACAATTCTGTTTTCTATGAAGTAGTTCTTGAATTTTTTTTTCATTATTTTTAAAAAATAATATTTAAATAAATAATAGGATCTAAAATATGAGTCACCGTTTTAAGAAGGTTATTTGATGAGTAAATAATTAGAATATGGAAACAAATATTTATAAATCAGAAATGTTCTAAAAATTTTAGAATATGTTTTAATTTTTTTTAAAATCGTAAAGGAATTTAACCTAATTTTCATATTAAAACTGTTTATTCATACAATATTTTAAGATATATTTCATCTTTGGATAGATAAGAATTAATTTCAAAATATTGAATTAAGAATGAATTTCAATAATAGATAATAAGAAGGTAATTCAGAAATAATTACCAAAATTTATGTGTAATTAAAAAAATATCTGAATTTTATATTAAGATGAAATTTAGAAATATTCGATCATTTTACAGTTTCAGCCAAAAAATTGTTTACTTACGCCTGAATCAATGATTATTTGAAAACATTTTGGATTCTGATGTGATTGATGTCTGTATTTCGATGTAATTTTTTTTTAATGTCACGATGTAATTTTTTTAATTTCAAAACATTCATGATAATATTTAACAGAATTTTATTTGATTTTATTTTGAGCAAGATATCAATCTGAAATTTCGTTTGAATATTATTTTTTGTAGTATGATGTTATTTAATCCCTGTTTATGCAACTTAGTTCTTTCATAAGAAGGTGATTGATTGTAACTTAAAGAAAAAGTATGCTGTTAATTTGAGAATATATTAATCTATAAATTATTTAATATCTTTCTTCTCATTTAAAAAAAACAGCGTAGAGAAAAATTTTCAATCTAAGCTATCTTTAGTAATTATGTAATTACCCATCTTATTAAGTAATTTTAAAGCTGACGTCCTGGCTTAGATACTGTGTCCTGGGATCTGGCAGTTCCACGTTCGCGTCTCGGATCGGGCATGGTTGTGTTGTTGTTACTTATGGCACTTGCCTATGGACAAGCCCCCCGCTGTTACAGCAGCAGATTTAAGCTGAAAGGAGCGTCTCTTGTTTTTGAAGTAGCGTCAACTAGGGTAAAGAATACGACTTAGCTACACACTCACCACATTTGCTTGCACAGCCCCTTTTACAGGGTGGCAAAGTCACACATCCCACAGATAGCACACGGAAGCACAACCACGCCAAACTGGGATTCGAACCCAAAACTCCCAGATAATGAGAAATACGCTACCTCTGTGCCAGAAAGCCGGCGGGGATGTTTGATCTTCTTTTATGCTCTATCTGTGAGGTGTGGGAATGTACTCCCCAGTAAAAAAGGGGTGTGGAAGTAAATGTGACGCATGAAGTACGAAGTTGTACTTTTGGCCCTATTTGCTGCTACTGAAAAACAAGGGAAGCTCAATCGGCTTAAATTGCTGATTGGTCTATTTGTGGACTTGAAAATTTTCATAAGTAATAGTAACAGTAAATTTAATTTTAATTGATAAGTAACCTTCCAGATAACATTCATTGATTTCAGAATTTCTTTTTCAATAGCATACTCCTGGCAAGAAAAAAAAAACTAAAATAATCTGGAAGTCAGTTGAATCAAAATTTTCAAATTCGTAAATGAAAAGATATTTTGTTAGCTAATTTATTGAGTTAAATAAACTTACTTGAATTAATAAACTTATAAGCCTTACATTCAAGACAAGATTATTAAATTCTGTTCGCAAAAATAAAAAAATCCTGCTATTTAAAATACATTATAAATTATTTCTGAATTTCAAAGAAGACATAAAAGCAATTTACATTCTATTGAAATATAAACTAGTGAGTATAATCAAATGGAAATTGTATTAATTTTCCTAGAAATTGCGAAAATACAACAGTTTGATAATGCATAAGATTCTCTTGGTTTTCCGTTTTAATTTAAATGCTATAAAACTTTCCAACGAAAGAATAACAATTCAATTCAAACGGAAGAATATTAAAATTTCAAAAGCGTAATGTTATCATTAATATTTTTTCTCGTCTTATTAAATTGGGATTAAATGTATTCTTAATTTATGTTTTAATAAAAGCAGGGGAAAAGCGAAGGTTGAATTCGATTGTAGGAAATTTTCCCTGGAGAGAATACATTCATAATTCAATCAGGAAGATTTTACGAATTGGAATAACATCAAAGCAATTTTACATCGCATTTCTTTTTCAGCTTTCCGGCTTTTTGGAACAACAAAATTAGAGTTCTAGGAACTCTATTTAGTTCTGGGAGAAAGATATTAGGGTTTTAATAAAAGATAACATTTGTGATATTCAATGTTGAAAATTAATTATTCATAAATAACTGAATTAGAAGAAACATATGAATTGTTTTTTAAGCTGTATGCATTTTAGTAAATACAATTATAATGTTTTTCATAAATAATTTGATATGTTCATTTCAATTCCAATCTGAATATAAAATATGCATCCAAGACGTCATGGATTTCAATATTTTTTTCTGTGGAACATGTTGAATTTTATATCATAAAATTAATGAAAAATCCGATTATTTTTGAACACTTGAAATTTTTTTCTTCCTTCAAATGTAATGTATTTTTAATTCTGTTAACAGGTATAGATAGAGGGAATTCTGTAATTTAATTTAATACTGATTTATCATTAATAATACAAATTTTTCAAACTCAGTCACTCAAATCATTTAATTAAATGACATTATTTGATTATAAAAAAACGAACATTATTTATAAGAAGCAAATTATCATTGATAAATTTAAAATGAAATATTATACTCAAAAACTCAAATATATCTCAAAGTAATATGAAGTGTGATGGAATAAAATATGTAAAACAGAGTAACATTAATTCTTTCCTTTGATCAATTGTAAACCATTATTCAGGTTACTATCTATCGTCAGTTTGATACGTCTTCATCACGTTGCTTCCTCTATGTTATAGATCTGTCGATTTTTGATTTCACAATGAAGAATTCCAATGACATTCCTATGGTGAATGACCACAATTATTGCCACGCCCAGCAAAGTAACTCCTTCCTTGACGAAGTGTAAACTATTCAGATTACTATTGACCGTCAGTTTGATACACCGGCATTACATTATTTTATTTTTGTAATGGTTATCTCGAGTTTGACATTATGATGCAGGTTATGAAGATCAGGTTTAGCTTTTCATAAAGGGCTCTCTCAATTACAAGAAAAGGATTTAAAAAAAACCCAGAAACTTTAGAGAAAGGTAAATTGAAGGAATAAAGGATTCCTTGAGAAACTTTAAGTACCTATAAACACACAAAAAAATACAAAATCCCGACACAATTAGCAGTGTAGTGTTACTTAAAACTGTAGATTCGAGTTTATTGAATTATTTTCTAAAAAAATATAAAGTATATATCGCTTTGAAATGATCAGCTCAATTTCTATTCATTCAAAAATCAATATATTTTTACTATCAGAAAAAAAATTTAGGTGAAATTTTTCCATCAAAATTGAAAAGATTTTAATTTAAAAAATGTACATGTAGTTAAAAAAACTTAAAAATTAAAAAGAACAATTCAAATGTCTCACGGCAACAAGATTATAATTACTAAATATATAACCTTAGGAATATTATAATGCTGTAAAAATAATTTTTGTATTATTTTCGTTATTTATAGCGTAAAATATTGGGATTTCATGTAATTTTTCATTAAATAAAATATATATTCGCGATTTAGAAATTACATTCCTTTATACAAATTCCCTCACAACTTCCCGAATTATGATAAAAATCTTAGTCAATTGCACAAAATTTTCATCCTTACTCATCAATAACAAATATTAACATTTTTGCATTGATTACAAAGATATGTCAGACATAAAGCAATATTTATTAAATTTGACATTTGTTATCAAATATAAGCAAAACAATGATCTTTAACTCCCCTTTATTTTTCGTGATCTAAATTTGACATAAACTGGTGAGGAGGGATGTAAAGCAATTTGCATTACTGGTAGCACTTTGTCCCTTTCTTCCAAAGATTCAATGGAGAAATTTCTCAAGACAGTTGCAAGAAGAATCTTAACTTCAATCATTGCGAATCCATATCCTAAAAGCAGTGAAAATATTATATTTAAATGAACTGTGAGCGTTAATTTAAAAATTATACTAATTGTTTTTGAAATCAATTCATTGACATATTTTAATATATAAAGACTTTTGAAACATAATGGCAGTCATAGGAGAATAAGTTGTTAATTATTTACATGAGATGCAAATTTCAATAAAGGTAAAGGAAACCAGAGTATATAAATTTTGTAAAGGAATACGCTTTTCAGAATTCAATTTTGATACAGTATTTGAAGAAAAATGGTAAGGGTTGAAACCTTGTTTTTCTATGGAGACATGCATAGAATCTTTTAAAATTGTATCTTGATTGTACCATGCATATATTTACTTCTAAATTAAATTTTATTTAAATATACGTGAAAGTCGAAATCTGCAAAGTGAATGCCAATTGCTTACTGTACTTTTCAATGTTTTACTTTTAATTTTTTTTGCGTAATTCTACAAAAAAATAAAAAAAAAATGTATTTTAATCGGTAATTAGAAAAATCAACAAATATTTTATGTTTATATAAGAACATGATATTATTTTCAGGCTTACCGAAATTTATGATTTTTAGAAGGAAAACCCGAATATTAAGTTAAGTCATCTCTGTGTAATTTTCAATTCATGTTATTACCTATCAATAAGCTAAGTATTTGGGTATTAGCTAAAGTTTTGCATAGTAAAAAAATAAATATATTTAATACAGTTTAAATGCAGAGCATAACATCTGCTTTAAGCCAGAAATATTTTCTTGAAAATGAAATTAATAAGCACATATTTTTTTTCAAAATCCTGTGTATTTCTTTACATGGGCTTTGGCAATCTGTAATGGAAAGTTTTAGCAAATTTCTAATATCTGAGAGAAATTTGAGAATAAAAATTTCATGTATTTTAAATATTATATAGGTAAGGAAATTAGATTAACCCCTTAACCGTTTTGCCCGTACGCCGTACTTGCATCTATTTATCGAATTTTGATAGTTGTAAACAAAAAAAAATAAACCATTTATAACAATTACAATTTAATAGTAAAATGATTTCGAATACGTAGATAAGGCAAGTATTCCATGGATTTCCATTTGAATTCAAATAAGACAATATTCCCAAAATAGAAGGTATAATCTTATTAGATAGTAGGGAAAATAAATCGGTTAAGGGGTTAAGAGTCTTTAAGAATTTGAATCTTAAAGTATTAAAACTCAAAACTTCATGTAATTTAGTTCTTCTTACCTATATATAGAACAGATAAAAATGGAAAGATGGTTAAATGGTTATTTTAAAGATGATAAATGGTTAGTTTCCATAATTCATGATCTATTGTTATTGTTTTCAGTTATATGAGCAAACGATTTTACTCATTTGAATTCGTCATTAATTTGAATTGAATCCATTTTGCGATAAATTAAAACACATTAATCTAAATAAAATGTATCCATCAGTAATACAAAAAAATATATTAATAAAAGCAAAAAAGTGAAATTTTATGTTTTCCATGTGAAAACAATTTCTGAAAAAATTAGAAAAGGCAAGAAGCATCGTTTCCATTTATTCCAAAGGAACAATTGTATAATCACTAATTTTCTAATCACTAAAAATTTAAATTACCCTTCTCTTGCATATTTGATGACATTTCCGAAAGAATTTGAATTCAGCCCATATATATACATTTGACACTAAATATCCATCACGTTTTAGATTTTGTGATTTTTTTAAATAACTTTTTTTTGTTTGTTTGTTTCCAGGGATTTCATGTTACTTATGGATGATAAATTGTCCTCTAAATAATTTTATGAGAGAAGTAAAAACTAAAATAATTCTGATATTACTAATTTGAAAACTTAATATTATTTTATAGAGGTATTTATTGAAAAATACAATTTTTATGCGGTATAATTTTATATTTTATTACTAAATTACTATCAATAATACCCAGCATTTTCACCTTGTTTATTAACTATTTAGAGTGTGAAACAACTTATATAGAACAATTTGAAATTAAATTAGCTTGTTATTTATTTACAAAAGAGTCAGTTAAATCGAATAATTTTACTAACAAATTATTGAGTGGTCAAATTAAAAAGTATATTATTACAAAACACAATTTTAAAATTTAACACCAACTTCAATTTGGTTAATATTGGGCAAACGCATGTACAATCATTCAATGGAAACACTAGGCCACAGCTGTTGAATGTGTTTGATGAAATGTCATTGAATAAGTTTGCTGAATATGCTTGTATTTTAATCATAGCATTAAAGACGATGTTATAATTGAGTGTCAATTTTTTAAAAAAATATTGAAAATAAAGAAAATATTTGTACGGTTGTAGAATATATATCATTATAAGGCTAATAACTTATTGTAAAGATAATACAAAGGTATACTTTTTTTGTGAAATGATAGTTAAAGAATATATGTACATATATTTCCAAACGGATTATTTATTTGCAATGATGTAGTGCATTTAAAATGCTTGATAATTCGTCAGTTTAATGCCTATTTTTATCATCTTCAGGTGTTATATCTTATTCCCTATGACTGAAGGGGGTTATATTTGAGTCTTTATGACCTATCAACTAAGCAAAGCATTCAGTAATTGCTTTTAACTACATTTATATTCATGCAAGTTCGAATTATATATATTTGAAAACTTTGAAGGTATCTGCGCAATTTCAATATGAATTTATTCTCGGATACTGATAGTAGGGGTATAAAACAGTCTTTTGAATAAAAATAAAAATAATTTTCAAAAATTATTATTTTGTTTCAAAATTCACATTATATATTGTTAGGAAGGATATTGCATTACCTAAAATGATGTACAACTAACTTTCTGTTTTAAAGGCAATAAAAATCATTAAATATCATTACACTGACATAAGAGAATTTGGGAGCCATTTTAAATTTGTGTGAAATATTTCTTAATATTATGATGAAAAAGATTTTGGATATTATTCAAAACCAATAATTTAAATACAATATTTTTTTATAATAAATATTTTTTTGTTCAATGTTCGATAACGGATGTTTTAAAGCGTTTCTTTCTAAATTTTATTTTAAATTAACTTATAAAATGTCGAACTATCGAGATAAATATTATTTGTTAGGTTGAAAAAGTAAGCTTTTCAAATCGATTAGATTTAGATATTGATTCCTATTAACAAAATAAACGTATTTAAAGTAATAGTTGAAATTTTCAAAATTCATTTTTATTTGTTCATAATAGAAGAAAAATGTATGTATTAAAATGGCAGGGTTAAACTGGTTAAATGTCTCTTACCAATGCAGTTTCTTGGAGCAATAGAAAAAGGAATATAGGCAAATTCAGGTATTTTTACGTAATTTTCTGGTGAAAACCGATTTGGATCAAACTTTTCTGGATCGGGAAATACGTCTTCGTCTCTGTGCAAGAAATAACTTAAGAAAAAGACAGATGCTCCTTTAGGTAAGGTATGTCCACCTGAAATAAAATTCTATTTATATATTACTCAGTTCAAATTCACGTTTTGAAATGTCAGTTGAAAATAAATTTATACTAAATACTACTATACTCAAAATTCCAATTTTATAAATTCTTCTTCAAATAAATTACCGTGAAATTATATACTAAATTTTAAATATTTGATATTATTGCTTTATTTATTTTATTTATTGATGAATATTCATGTCTAAATTTAAAAACTGTTTTTTAAAACATTGGCTTAATTTTTCCTCTGGCGGTGTATTGCGTTTAAACCAACTGTATTAAAATATTCATAAAATGTTTTAATATAAAGTGTTTTTTGTCATTTTAAATAATAAAAAAAATTAAGCTTTCGAATATTTCGTATAGAAAGAAAATAATAAAAAAATTATAATGCATCAAAAAATTCATGACTTTTTACAAAGCGCATTATTTTTTATTTGAAAATGAAGGAAATGATTTTCTCAGAAATTGATTTGAATATATATATATATATATATATATATATATAAATATATATATATATATATATATATATATATATATATATAACAATTTTTTGAAAAATATTAGATAATGTCAATAAAAGAAATTTAACTATATCAATCAATAAATCTATATTCTATAAACGCAAAAAGAATATCTTACAAATGATGGTATCTTCTTCAACGTTTCTTCCAAAAGCTGGTACTGCAGGATACAGTCTAAGGGTCTCCTTCAAGAAATATATAAATAATTAACTCAACTAGTTAATTAATCATAAAAATTAGTAATTATGTTTCAGAGGCCATTTTAATACAGATATTTCAGACTACTAAAACGTCCTAAATCATCTGTTAAAGCTAGGAAAACTAGCCTCCATTCCATAAATCCGGAATAAAATATCGTGTTCTTAATAAGTTATTAATACAAAAGAATTCAGAGATTAACTAGTACCTTATAAGTATGCTTAAACCCCCTATAAGCGTTCTAAATATACATCCTTTTCTTCCAAAATTCATCTAGTTGACAGTCTGCATCGACCAAAGCACTGTCCACGGGTAATCAATCAATAGTATTTTATTAAAATGATAAATATACTGGTGACTCAGAATGGGCCGTAGCTTCCCTGAATAGACTTTAAGAGAAGTAATTATAAGTTGCTAAATAATGATTTGCCGTCCAGTTGTTGCAGTATATTGTTTTCCAAATAAATAAAACTCAATCTGCCCTTAGGACAAAACTCAAAAATAATCTTTTATTACTATTTTTATGAATTTACTCTTCTGTAGAAATCCTTTGGAGTTGTTGGTCGATGAAACAGACAGCCCTTTAGTATAAAGTAACGACGGCGTTTAATAACACAAAAAACACCATTACACAAACAGCAAATATATACAGCCAAGAAGAAATACAGACAACATAGCACTCAAAGCGGGCAGTCAGGATTCAGCATTAGAGGGAATCTTCGAAGCTTCATCTACGGTCTTTACAAACGGCTGTAATTCTCCACTATCGCCTCGCTTTCGCTGTATCTAGCAGCCGACACACTACTACACGACTCCTCGCAGAACACGATGATGCTTCCACAATAAACAACAGGAGTTCGTACACAACTTAGTTCAACAACATCCGCTATTTCATATCCTCTCCACTGTCTACGATAGAATGCAGCTTGAGACTGCAACGCTTTTTCAGTGAAGACGTGCAGTGAAGATTCTGAGCAAATCAGCCGCATTTCCTTATCTATTAGCTGGATTTTTAAAATTCTTGAAATCTCTATAGTATAAGTAGTATCTATTGTGTCAGCAAGTCGCCAAATTTATCGCCAAATTCTGAGATCACTGACATGGCACCCGATGAAACACCTACAGTGCTGACCGTAAGAAAGGTATTTTAACCAACCATGCTGGGAAGCAATATTACAGGTTTGTAACAATATAAACTTATGTAGGAAATGGACAATTGCATACATGAAATTCAATATCCGCATATATATTTCAGTTGATAAATTTCGCTAATTTATGTTGATAAATTTTCGCTAATTACAAATTTCAACCATTTTTTAGCTGTGATAAAAATTATCTATGTGAATATATCCTTTCTGTTAATACTTTTTTGTGACATTATTTCTCTATTGTTAGTACTATTCTTTCTACCATTTTCGCTAGTTGGTTTGAAAATTCCTATTTTTTTCTGATAACGAAAGTAATTTTTTTCTACTTATATTACGCAACCATTCAATTATTAGAATCTTCATAAATATTTAACTACACATTCGATATTCGTTAAATACCAAATCTGTAACAATAATAAGAAAAACCGATCTTATATTATCTACTAAAATACCAAAATATGCCCAACCTTTATGACGCAATCTAAATAGCAGAGATCATTCAATTCCTTTTCAGTAATATATTTATCAATATTTTCGCCAAAAACTCTATCGAGTTCTTCGTGAACTTTTACTTGGACATCAGGATAAAGGCCAATCAGGTAGAGAGCCCAGGAAACAGCAACTGCTGTTGTGTCATGGCCCTAAACGAAAAAATAAATAATGAGATACCACAATTCAATTAAAATAATTTCAAACACACATTATAAACACCAGAAGCTCAATAACTGATACGATATCACATAATATAAATTGTATACTAAAATACTCTGAAGTTGTGCAATTGCAGAACAATATCTAAATAATTTACCGCCAAAGCAATAGTGTCTACTTCATCCTTGACATCTTCTTCTGTCAATTCATGGTCTACTAAGTGCAATTGCAGAAGCACATCCAACAAGGCTTTCCTCTTTCCTTTGTCAGCTCCAGATCCAAGAGATAAGTAGCGTTCTTTCTTCTCGCGAATTATCTTCAGGTATGAAAATTGTTCTTTTAGTCTCTTCATGATTATGCACACTTAGCAAAATTATTAATTGATTGCAATTTACGTGAACATATAGCCCAATGTACTAAGTGAATATAAAAAAAAACACAATTTTTCTTATTAACTTATATTTTCTTTTCTGTCGGTCAGAATTTTATGAATATAACACGATAAAATTGAATTCAACTGATAATTGAATTCAACTGAAATTAATTGGATAGATAAAAGTAAACACTTTTTATTATGTCAGAATATGATTTTGATTTGAGAATGAGGTTTGTAGTCAGTAAAATTCCGAAGGCAAAACAAAATCCATACTAGAAAAGTAAATAATTTATTATCTGCACGAGCATCTCAAAAATTAACTTTTAATAAGGCGTTGTCATTGCATTTATCAAAAGTCTGATTGAGAAAAATAAGTTCATTACTGTAGCAAATAAAAGCTAGAAAAATGTTATTTTGAGCACAGATAATATGAAATGAAATAAATAGAAAATGTGATATTGTTTTTAACTATAAATTCAACACAAAGTTTTTATGACCTTTTGCAATAGTAAAATTAATAATTGAATGAAACAATTAAAATGAATAAAAATAAATCTTAAATTGCACGATCAAAGGGTGTTTAGCCGGTCAAAAAATTATATTCTGACATTATACATTGAAATATGTATAGCATTTTCCATTTTAATTTTTATTTTTAATTAACACCATTTGTCTATTCTAAAAAAGTTTATTTTATATAATATTTTTTAGAAACTAAACATTATATTATATTTTTGTAAACATAATTCAGAGTTTTCTAGGTGTTCATATTTATTAAATGAAAGGGCGAATAAAGACACTACAGCATGAATACTCATTTATGAGCAAAACTAAATACTAAAATTCAAAAATGTCATATCTAAAAATATATCAAATATATCAAAAATGTTATATCTGTCTGCCAATGTCATATCAAAAACTAATTCTTAAAATAACATTACAAATCTTCAAAACAATATTGCGTAAATATTCTGCAGAAAATACTTTATGATTTCACCTTATAAATCCAATAGAAAAAACAAGTATAACTAAAAAATTACATAATTTCAAAAAATCCAAATGATTCCTTATTAAAAGCAGATTGAAACTCTTGAACATCTTAAATAAAACATTTTAAGAAAATTTTCCAGCCCTAATACGCTTCTAATTAAAAAAATTTATCATATAATATATGCATAGTTTCAACATCATATCAATATTTACATTTATGTATATATGGATATAGCTATATTCTTTAAATATATTATATTTTAATGAATGGATATTTACTCTTTATTTTTGTAAATAACAAGTTTAATTCAAAACGGTTCATCATTAACTATTCTGAAAATTATAGGTATTTTTATATTAACGGCAGAAAATTCACTTAACTACATTTCGAAAAAACTAAACAGTTATTAAAATGTTAAACGTAAAAAAAATATCCAGAAAGTATAGAAATGATTTCATTTCTTTAAATACCTTTTCTGTGAATTCTTTCATGAATTTAATGTGAAGTTTGGCTTCTTTGTATAATGACGAATTCCAAAATATGAACTCTGGCCACAGCCAACATGAAAAAAATCGGTTCATAAAGCTTTCAGTAACCCTTTGTAGAAAATAAAAAAAAAAATTAAAAATTAGCACAGAAAACACAGATGTAAAAAGATTTCCTTCAAAAAATCTATACATTTCTCAAAATTTAATTGTTAATATTTTACATAA
>JAOUZG010029722.1:0-26253 GCA_026289955.1 Argiope argentata | reverse complement strand
TTTTTTTATATATAACTTGGTCTCAAAGTTTTTCAGCAAAATATTCTTTAAGCTTCAAATTTCGATAGTCATATAATTCACTTATACTATTATGTAGGCGTAAGCAGTCCCAAAATATCACATTTTCTTTTTATTTCATTTCATATAATCATTTAATTAAAATTATATTTTTCTGTTTTATTTTTGGTATTAATTTATTTTTTAATCAGAACTCTGAAAATGTAATGGCAACTTATTATTAGGAGCTGTTATTATTATTTTTTTTGAGTTCCTTGTAAAGATAAAATTTTTTTTTAATTGTATGCGAAATAAATTGTTGAGGAATAAGATTAAATTAAATGTTCAAAAACTCTTTAAAAAATAGAATTTAAATTTACAGATCAAAACATCAGCATCATTGAAAAGCTAATTTTTTGAGCTTTAACTTGATGCAAAAATCAATTTTGTGTTGTAATATTTTCGGAATTTATAGCGGAAAAATGTCAAAATTTTGCTTATTTTTTATTTAATTCAAATTTTAATTGAAAATTTAAAAAAAAGGGTTCCGAGGAGCACATTCCCGGGCCGAGGTATACACGTACCAAATTTAGTTGCTGTAGATCGAACGGTCTGGCATGTAGAACGCCAACACACACACACACACACACAAACACACACACACACACACTGATATTTGTTATAAGTAATAATAATAATAAATAATCAATTGATAGATCTCGAGGTTTACTAACTGGCCTGAATTTGTAGTCTCATCCTCCGATTTGCAAGTGTAAACCAATTAGAATGCTCGATGTTTATCGCCTAATTTGAAGTTATACTCTGATATCAAAATAAGTATTAATTCAAATTTAGTTAATATGACTAAATATGAGTTACCATCCATTCAAAATATTTACTGTACACGAGGTGCTTTTATTGATTCTTTCCTACAGCTACTGATGCAAGTACATATTAACACAATTCCTTATGACGTCCAACTCGTACGTCATATGGACATCGAATTAGCAATAATTGTGAGCGTTACACATTCAATTAAGGACAACTTTACCAAACTATGAAGCTTATTCAAAGACACTGACAATTTTTTTAAAAAATGCATATATTATGAATAACAAATTATATTGTAAACGTGAGCAATGTTTTTTCGGTATGGCAATTTTGTTCGGAACGTTGAGTGTGATTGTCTTAAATTTACGTAGATTTCTGAGGAAAAGAAACTTTCTCCAAATTTTTCTCATTGTCAGCAATATTCGGAAACAAATCGTGTTTTTAAAGCGAGTTTTCACTGTACTTCGTTGCTTTTTCCACACACACACACACTGTAATCGTCCGAAAAATTTCCCCTTATTTTATCAACAATATCAAATTCTTGGAAACTAATTAGTGAATAACGTTTCGTAAGATTTTTTAATAAAAATCGAAGCTTTATTTCATACAAATGCTAGTATCATGGTATGAATTTCTGGTATTTACACATTGAAAGGTATCCATTTAAAATCAAAATGAACCTAACTTCAGAAAAACTTTAATAAAACACAAAATACAAATCTTATTTTTGAAAATGGAACTATACGGAATTAAGAAATGTAGAGATCTTGTTCTAGAGCATTTAAAAAAATAATTAACATAATGTTTTTAAAATTAGAGTCAGCAGTTGCTTGCAGGAAATTTGGGCTCTGCAGTCTTTCAGCTTTATTAAATAGTCCGATATTGAAGTAAAAGACCGCGATAAGTTTTCTCGGGAACTCTGTGACACGTTACTTGAAAAAAAATTACATTAATAATTCGGATCCTTTCTATGTAAAATCAACAACTTCAGAATATAAAAATATTTTAAATACGAATAAAATGTGTATATTTGATGGGGGGGGGGGGGTTCAGTAAGATTGCGTCACTATAGACAAGATTTTTGATTAAACGTTCGTTGCCAAATACTGAGGAGCCATTTCGCAATATATTAAAATTTTATAGGAACAACTGCATTTTCATCAGAGAAGAGCAGCTAATTATTTTTTTTTCTATCCGAGCTACTTTTTGTCGCAATAAAATGGTTAATGCTTTTGATATATGCCCTTAATATTTTTATTATTAATAGCATTTCTCGTTTAGCTTTGTAGACGTTTTACACAATCGTCCAATATTGACGTCCACAACCGTCCAATATATCCATTTGAAGTCCAATATTGAAATCCAATTAATGGGAACATTCGGCAAACAGAAATATGTAATAATGTATTTACTTATATAGAGTCAATTTTTACGTAATTTGTCCTTCATTGTAGTATAAAAAGACTTGAATATCTACTTTTATCAAAAGCATGACTTGTTTATACTTAAAAATTGTATCCCTCTTTGCCTAATCATTTTTTATTCATATTTTTGTCATATATTCACTATATTCATATTTTTGTCATTGTATGAATATCACTGACAAAATATTAGACGAAATGATTTGCATTTCGAAAATTTGATTAAATCAAAATTAAAACATGAGAAAAAACTTCTTAAGAATGGCTAACGATTACAAAATAAGAAATAGCCATACTTTTTATTTAGATGCATCTAGTTTTTTCCTCTACTTTGCTCGGTTTTTTAGTGTCACGAGCTCGTAGTGGGACAGATTCGCACAGTCGCTTTTCGTACTGGTCACAAAACTGTCAATCAACGGTCTTGTTTCCAAGGCGGTTTTGTAACTGTAAAGGATCTCTTCTAGAAGAGGTTGCAACATTTTAAACGTTCTCTTAAAAGTGTCAGATTTGGCGAAAGTTAGCATGATGTTTAACCAAATTTGGAATACTTAATGACTTATTGTTTAATACAGTTTCGGGCATTTGAAACAAACTGAATAGTTTCCACTTTGTTTTCTATGAAACATGAAATGCTTTTAGATAATTTTATTCAAAAATATGTATGATAAAAATCAATGAATTTCTTCTCATATGAATACTGCATCCACTTCAAAAAATTAATCTATATTTTGGAAAATACATTACTTTACATAAATTCCACGATTTGCATTATACGAAAGAGTTTTGTTTTCATCATATTTGATTTTGTTTCTTCTTGATTCATTTGTTTAATTCAATAAGTACGGACACTGAAATCTATGTTATTTAAATACAAGCTGTTTATCAAATTTGAAGTATAAATAAATAAAATTAATTTTATTGAATTTATTTGTAAGAAGGAATTAAATACAAAAGTAGTTCTTGAAATGCCGTAAGTAGTAAAAAAAGCTTTCATCCACAGATTTTAATTTTCCATATTATTTAAGTTTTTAAAAAACCAGCTTCACAGTAGAAGCGCATTACTAATTTAACATTTTCTGTTTGTCATCGTCAATTTAATTTCAAGATTATATCATTTTTTTTTAAAAATATGTATTCCGATAACAATAAATTATTTGTTGATTATATAACTTTTCATATTCTATATGATATATCTGAGTGAGATGTTAGCTGAATTCAAATGTAGTTTTCTTTTAGGTGCATATTTAGTACTCCATAACACAAATATACTGCTGAAAAATAAACAGAATAAAAAGTGATTTTTACATTACTACATGAATTACATATTTTAAAGAAATTTAGAAATAAATGCAATTTCCAATTTCAAAAATAATGTAGAGCAGCTTTAGTTAGTTAGCCGCAGTAGTTCCCTTACCAGCCGAACAAGATGTTGTAATGCAATTAAAATTTTCTCTAATATTTCAAAACTACATTGCTTACAAACAAATCAGATTGACATAAATAAACAGGTTCTCTATCAAAGCAGTATTAAGGATGAAATATACGACAAATTTTAGGTCGATATTTTAGAAAAGAATTTCAACTATCTGTTTTAAAAATAAAAAAATCTTATTAAAAAACTTTCATCAAAAAAAGATAAGAATTTCAATCTTTTTCCAAAATTGGAAATACTGGAAAAAATCTTTATTCTCCCGTGTAAATTAAAATCTTAAATGAAAGTTTAAGATTTTAATTTACACGGGAGAATAAAGATTTTTTCCAGTATTTCCCAATTTTTCATACTATTCTTTCTGTTCTCCCAGATTTATTTGATTTCTTTTTAAATTTTTAATTTGGGCAGTACTTTCCTTTGCTACTTTTTTCACTAATTACTTTTTTTATATCTGTCTTATTTAAGTACTTCTTCATGCAACTAGAATATTATGTTTACTTATCTGCATACGCATTTAACAATTAATAGTTATTACAAGTATTCTTCATATTCTTCTGAAGCATTCTACTTCACAGCATCAATGGAAAATCAAGAGAGTATAGGGTTTTCAAATTAAACGTCATGAAAGAGAAAAGAAATCTCACTCAGAATATTTTAAAATAACATTAAGTAAATTGCAATGTTATAAAAATGAAATAAATAGTAAGTGGATAAATTTAAAAAAAATATTTAAAAAAAGGCTTTCTTATATATTATTACACTATTTTCAGTTATAATGCTCCATTAAAATAACTCTAATTTCAATTTTAATTCATAAAATAAAATAAAAACTGTTTTAGGAACTTAAATAATAAACTTCCAGATAATGCACGCAGGCACACATACACAAAAAAGAGGGATGAATAGGTTTTTAACACGGGAGCATATGCTTTAAATTTGACAGGTATCTTCACCTTTTTTTGTTTAAAATTATTCAAAAAAGTGTAGAATATTCTGACTTTGTTATTAAAATTTTAATTCACAAAATCATACTTTCTTCCAAAAATAAAAGTGAATAGCATATATATATATATATATATATATATATATATATATATGATGATTTTGCCGCCCAGTCGGTTCGCCAGTATTAATGCTCACTAAAATGTTCATATAATATTTTATGTAGCTGTGTCTCATAACAGGTTTTTCACCAAAATATTTTTAAACCAAACAAATTTTGATAATCGTATAATTCATATATAGTATTATTTTCATCAGATGTTCTGTTCATTGTACTACTCAACTTTATCTTTCTATCCGAGCAGTGATTGTCCCGGAAGTGATATTTTACTTAAATGGTGAAGGGAAAGTTCTAAAATTCTACGTTTTTATAGAATAAGGAGATTCTAATTTTCATTAACACACTAAACAAATAACGACACAATTGGTTTTCAAGAGATGCGAAAGTTTAAAAACAGCTTGGAAAATGCCGCGCACAGAGGAAATAATGGTGACACTTATCCTTCTTTTGTTTCTTTTTTCTGCTTCCCTGCCCAGATTTTATTTTTATCAGGCATAAATTAAATATCCATACAAACTAATAATAAAAGCAACTATTTTCTCTCTTTTTTAAACATCCCGTTATCTATAAATGAAAACCAACTGACTTCGCGCATTTCTTTCTAAGCAAATGATAATTTATTACTTCCTGCTATCTTACTTAGTTGGCGTGGGGGAAAGAAATGCAAATTTTTGGCGGGAAAGTAAAAAAAGCGTCGTTTTAACTATTTTCCTCTCAGTTTTTTCATTTTTTCTCTCCATAAGAACCATCCTCGTGTTTTAACGGAAATATTAAAATAAAAACTAGTCGAATCGGTCGAGCCGTTCTCTGGTTTTGCGCTTAGCAACGCATTTCGAGTTCCATTTTTATTAATATAGATATATGCGTCTCATCTGTCTATTTCAAACATGGACCATTGTACATAGATATAATAAATTTTGAGATTAAATAACACAAATATATTTATGAGAAAGTGCAATTAATATTTGGAGAACGTGCAATTCAGTGCATTTAAAATTCTTAACACAAAAATAATATCACTAACATAAATCATCTTAAATATTTTAAAAATTCATTAATTTTATTGGTTTATCTAGCTTGTTGCGTGTTATTATTCTGCAGAATAAAAGATTTTAGATAGCATATATGCTTCATAGTCAAGATCTTCAGTTTTTATTTATGTATGTAAAGATTAAGTTTTCATGCAAAAGTAAATAGTAGATTTTTATTTATGATAAAATGTATTTTTATAGCTTTATAAGGCTTATTATTTATTTCATAAGTGTATGAATTATTTATTTGATTACAAGAAGTTTAGAAGCTATGAAAAAGTTTAATTTCAAGTACTAAGAATTTTATCAACTGTTAAATGCTCTTATTGCCTTATGTGTCTATTAAATAGCTCAAGTATACGTTTAAGTGATCCACTTATCTTAAAACAATTCTTATCGTCTGTGACGGTGAATTCAGGTGTAATTTTTAGAACTGCATTTTGTTATTTTAGATTCTTCTAAAGTTTATTGATTTTTATTTAAGTATTGTGTTTAGCATAGTTTGCCTCTGAATGAGTCATGCTGATAATCGATATTATTTGCACTCGTTCTTGATATATTTAGGCGTATATTTTCAATTTGCTACCTTTGGCGGCCTGTCAATAAGCTATAATTAAAGATTGATGAAAATTTCAATTATCCCCACCACAAAGCGTTCTTAAACTTTAAATTTTGATACATATATGTTTATGTATGAAAAAAATAATACGGTGGAAGATTTATCATAACTTTTTTGTAATTTTAAAATGTTGCAAAAATTATTTTTATTGTAAAATTTTAGAAATGTATCAAGGAAAAAAAAGTCAATATTTCTGTTAATCTTTTATTAGTTAAAATTTTATTCTGGTCTAATTTGTACAGAGCCATTTCATTCACACAAATACAAAAGTTTTTTTTATTCATGTTTAAGCTTCAAAATTTAGTTAAAGGGCCAATACTTTTTCTCGCCAAACACTCTTGCCAAAAAACAACACATGTTTTAACAAACCTAGACTAATTACTCCCTTCCAACTTTTTTTCAGATCTACGCATGATTTATTGGACTTTTACGACCTGTACGTTTTTGGTTGTACGGATCTGTCATACAACCCACGAGCTTTTGCCCTATTTGTCTCACTCTAATAAGGACATTATATATTCATGGAAAAAGTGGTAATAACTTTGTGTGATTAATGCAGCAATCTGTGGCAGATAATTCAGACATTCATAAACGTTTCCATTAATATTTCTTCTAAATGTGCGTAGATAAAAACAATTCTATGAGTAAGTATCTTAGGATTTTCACTGGTAATAGAATTGTGAACTTGAGTAGGAATCCATGTAAACCCTCTTAATTCTTAACCCATACAAAACCGAGACTAAAGGTTATTATATATAATTTGCCTATGTTCTTATTAGCAATAACAAGTCTAGTTAAAAACTATCTGTTGATTTTCCCACCCTGAGCTTGTTGCATACCACCTACCACAATATTAATCTCTGTGTTATTTTTTCAAAGGCATGTATCATCCTACTCTTGATAGATCATTGATTTATACTCAGAAGATATATTTTGAATTTGAGAAATTTCGGGAAAATAGTGTACTTACCATCTCAGAAAGCATCCTTTCTTATTTTTAAGCTTTTGTTCTGACACCACTACCGGAAGTGCTGGTCCAGTAACCTCCTCTAGGCTCCCTTTCCTTGAAGGGTCTGAAATAAAACTATTGTTAAAATAATTAAGAAACGCTGATAAAGTTAAATATTCAAAATATAAGTGAGAAAGTTTTTCAATCTTCATATAAAAAGGTCTTTAAAATTAAATGTTTTCATCGCGTTCAATGTTTTTCTCCACTTGAGCTTATTTCTACCAATTGGGTATCTTCTGTATTCTCCGGAATTGAGAAGATTCCTAATCTGTAAGCTGTTAGGTTGAAATATAAAAAGAAATCATCTGCGAAGTATGAAAGCCAATCGTTGTGTTAATATTTCTTTACATCGGTTCATACGGGTATTATTTCCTTTGTGTCGTTTTGAAATTTATGACTACAATTTTATAACCTTGATATTAATGAGAATGAGGACTAACTGACAAATACTCATGGCGAAAAAGTGGCTGAGACTTTGAATTATTTTTATAATTGTATTGGTAGAATACAAGAGTTCACTCGGTTTTCGATATTTTTACTACTGGAAAGATGCACATAGATTTGAAAACAATTACTTATATTTTTACTTCAAGATAGTGCCTGTAATTTTTGTTGTTCATTAATTATGTACATTTTGGCTTCCGTAAAAAATTTAGCATTCCTGTTGGCCTTGGACTGAACCAAGATATGAATCCGATCCCATGCCATATCACATTCCGAAATCATTAATATTTTATTGAATGTAACGGGCAAAGAAGGTTCCACATTAAACTGCCTCAGGTAATATTTACTGACGTATAATGAAATTGTTAAAAAAACTGAGCCCTCCGATTCGAAATGCATCATAGTATTTTAGATTATTCATCCAACTTTATATTATTTTAAAAATTTATTTGGAATCGTAGTTTAACGTATTTGTAATTAATTCTGTTATTATGAAACTTTTGTATTATTGGAGCAATTAAACCAAAAGTAATTTTTGTAAATATGCTTAAAATTGTTCTTAAGAATCATAACTAAAATTTGCATTTATATAATATCAGGTAAAAAATACATTATATCTAGTATGGCAATTCCATATAAGTTGTTTTAATACAATTTATTTTTATATCTCACCTCTTGGCTTCAAGCACCTGTAATTTTTTGAAAACGACATGTACATTAGTTTTTTTTCTTTCGAATTATTAAATATTAGGCATCATTTAAGTATGAGTCATTTCTATATAGAAATGTGGCATAAATCAGAGTCTTATTACTGTATTTCAAAATCTTCTGCGTTAAATTTTAAAAGAATAAATATTGAAGAAAAAATTGCGCAGAAAGGAATTTGAAACCACTGAAAAGACAAAATTCGGTAATCTAAGATTTTATTAAATATGCTTTTAGTAAAATAATCCCTCAAAATTTACAATGATTTTTTTTCTATTTGGACATGTAATTGACTTTTGCAATTTGAAAAGTTCATTATTTTTCTTTATTTTCTCCTAAATAATAAGAGTAAATTTTGATTTAAATATTCTCCTTTCTTTAGAAGTTTCGAATTTATGTCGAGCATTTAAACATACATGGACAGGTTGAAATATGAATCTCCAAATAACTATTTTAAATTTTAATAACCTGAAATGGTTTGTGATATAATATAAAACAAAATTATTATGTGAATACTCATATATTTAAAATGTTCTTTAAATAAAATTTTAAAATATTTTTCCTTGGCAAGCGCATATTATGCAATTAAGAAATAAATGCCAAATTTAGTGGCTATAAATTCAATATTTTGTTCAATTTTTTATTTTGCATGTCACATCATGCTATTTTATTTTGTTAGAATAAATAATTACCTGAAATAAAAGGATTATTTTAATAAAAAATAATCATTCTCATAAAAGAACAATTTTTTATTCTGTTTAAAATCGTCTGCTTACGTATTTCAGCCGAAGAAAAAAACAACATCTGCCCTAACTTTTTGAATCGTTTGCTTTTATTTAACCGTTTTTCATTTTAACATTATCTTATTATTCTAATGCAATTCTTTGTGATTCGTTCCTCTTTTCGTTATTTCCCGGAAGAAAGGCGTTTTCATCACTGAAAAGTTCAGCTATCTTTTTAAAATTTCTTAAATTATCCCCTGCTGCTAAGAAAAATCAGTTCACCCGAGTAAGTGTATTTATTCTTTCCAATTTCTACTTAAGAAAAGCATCAGTTTGTAGTAGTGAAGCTATTCAAAACAGGTTTATTCTTTTTTTTTTACTTACGCCGTTCTTGTGTTAATAATAATAATATAATTCGATTTTTCCTGTTCATTTCTCGTGATTTTTACTCTTGATGTACTTATTCCTTTTGCCTACTTTCATTATTTGTAATTAAATTTTTATGAGTGCATTTCATATTACTGCATTTATTTTTTTCTATGTATCCGGCAATTTGCTACAACATTCATCGAAACCTTATGATTTGAAATGTTATTGTTGCCGTTCGCGCCACATTCGACCATTTCTTTAAAATTTAGTGACAAACTAATTTTTTTTGGCGAAAATTACTGTCAATTAAGAGCTGTTCTATTATGTGTTTTTGTAATTAAACTTCATTTATGTTAATATTATTTTTCATGTATGCTTAAATTAGTATATGTCCATGTTTTTAGAACTTGCTACTCAAGTTTTATGTCATTTTAGTAGAAATAAAATTATATTAGCATTTATTTAAATAAGATTCGCATAGAAAGAGAAATTGAAGGTAAAAATGTACATAAGTGGATTAATTTGATTATGAGATTCTGCTAATTTATATAAATATATATTAGATTCTAAGTGGGTTTTTTGCATTTTTTGTATTTTTATGCAATACATTAATTAGGGAAAAATGTACTTTGTTTATTTCAGCAGGTATTTATATCAAATGTCCTTTTGAAAAATATTCTAAATCATGTGAATATTATTTACATAATCGATATTGCTTTTATACAGAGAAATGTCTTATGATGTCTGATAAAGAATGCATATATTACAAAGCAAGTAATATCAAAAACAATTCTTTTAAAATCAATTCCTACTTAGGTGAACTAAGAAAAACTTCATTTTAGTTGCTTTTTAATTAATAATTTACATTAATATAAATACTAAAAAATCACAATATTAAGAGACAAAATAGAAGTATTATTCGTTCTATATATATGGTGTTCGAACTCGCAGCACAAGGGATGCGAATCCAACATCCTATCAACCAGACTATCCTGGCCTAACAATTGCAATTACAATAAATAATTTATCAAAAAAATTATACCAGCATTGCATTTTCAATTGAGTATTCAAAGCCAATGGTGGCAACGCAAAATGTGTGATTTTTCTACACCAGTTGAGAGTAAGCAATACAGATTATAAATTTTTAGTTTTCTTTATTATTTTAATTCGAAAGTATTCCAAAATAAATGGGAAAAGTCAATTAATGAACAATGTTTGGTTTTAAAAGCATCAATCATTATGAAAATAAATAGAATCGTTTTAAATAATCGGCCGAAAACATGTTAAGCCTAACTTTATTAGAGTGTGGAAAAACCGAATTCGTTACTTATTTGGCGACGGGAAATAAATATATATGGAGAAAGGTTAGTATTAATTAATTAATAAAAATTAACAAATTAATATTGGAAAAAACTGTATCGGATGAATAAAAGGTATTTTATTAATGATTGAAAATTTGAACAAGATATAATACATAGAGAGAGTGCGTGCTAATAGTAGGAATTGAAAAAAAGATTAAGAAAATAGATGTCTAAACAAGACATTTACACACGCGAGTTTGAAAAGTATATCTGATAGAGAACTATATCTTCTATCTAATATAGTTTTCTACCTCATATAGAAAACTATATGATATAGAATAGGAGATCTAATTCTCAGGGA
Source organism: Argiope argentata (assembly GCA_026289955.1). Classification (NCBI taxonomy): domain Eukaryota; kingdom Metazoa; phylum Arthropoda; class Arachnida; order Araneae; family Araneidae; genus Argiope; species Argiope argentata. The sequence continues at coordinate 14,948 of JAOUZG010029722.1, read as the reverse complement.
ATTAAATCTTGACGCCATAACAAAAGTTGCGGCTTTTAATTCATTTTTTAGTGAAACAACTGTATAAATTAACAAAAAAAATTCCACTATAATTTTTTCAGTAAATAGTCTGATTTGTACTTTCCAGACAATTATCATTCTATCGATTTCCTTTCCTTCGGCATAATAATTATTACGTTAAGAAGAAACCGCGTTTGATAGTGCTTATTTTAAAAGCAGTATTTTTAAAATAGTATAAATAAGGAAAAATTGTCACATTTGAATCATCTACATAGATTTTCACCTTTCTGAGAAATACCCTTTAATGTAGAACAAAACATGGTTTATTAAAATTGTTTTATCGATTCAATTAAAGAAAATGGTTCCCCAAAATACATCAGTAATCTCTTTAAACTCAAAAATACAAAATAGGTTTTGATTTTCAAGCTCATGTCAGCAGATAAACTCTAAACTCAAGTTTGATATTTTATTTTATTGTAGCATTTCTTTTTTTTATTCGTTTATTCCTCAGGATATATAAGCACACATATTGTTTGATGTCTTTTTATATAACTTGGTTTCATAATAAGTTTTTCAGCAAAATAATTTTAAGCTTCAAATTTCGATAGTCATATAATTCACTTATACTATTATGTGGGCCTTAAGCAGTCCTGATTTTTGAATTCCGCATCTTTCTTTGATTTTCTATCAGTCACGTAAAATTCAGTTTTAAATTAAAGTGGAAATGATGAAACTTCAATTAATATAAAGACCTCTTTACTCAATCCAAGCATGTCTTTAAATAAAACTAAGAACTGAAAGCAGAGTAGTCGGACTGTGAAGTTTATTTTTGTGTTCACTACAGAATTTAAAACGTTATAATTTTTTATAGTTTATAATATCTCAAGAAATTATTCAGCAAACATTCAGTTTTTAATTTCATTATATAATTTAGATTTATATAAATGCTCTAAATAATATTATTTATAGGTTTATAAATATATTTCAAAAAATTGAAGTTTAAATTCCTTTGGGCTTATAGATTCATATTCTGTAAAATATTCTTAATATTTCAATATCTAAATAAATAAATAAACATTTCTATCTTTTGCGATCAAAACCTGGCTGATTTATTCAGTTCTGAATATTGCAAATTTAGAACAATCATCATTATCATAATCTAGGTCCCTTATTCAAGAGTAACCCTGATTAACTTCTTTGAGATCTTGATAAAGTGATCTAAAATCGTCAGTTTTTATCGAATAGTTATAGAAATTTTTATAGATCGATAGGCATTGATGATTGATTTAGTTGATTGGAGTGCCACTTTTTTTTATTTTAAGGACTTACTGTCTCTAGAATATTTTGTTAAATATGATTCAAAGAGCAGATGATATATGTAAAAATTCAAAAGTCGTAATTCATCAGCGTTTTCTCCCTCAATCTTCTAATTATATATTTCACTAAGACCATTTGTTAAGATATGTATGTGTTTCTGAAAAAAATTAAGGAATTAGATGTTGTGCTCCGATTACAGAAGATGCCTTGTAGATAAGCTATATTTGCCTTAAATAAAACTGTTAATTGAATTAGCAATATAAGTATTATAAAATATCATAGAAAATGTTTCATTGCATTTATTTTCCAAAAATATCATGTTTCATATTTGTTTCATTTTATGTAGACACGTGCTGAAAATAACATTTTTATATGTTTAATTTGGAATAATAGTTGATTTACTTTTTCTGATGAGAGAACATGATATTGTTTTGGTTCGAAAGTTTTCATATCTCCGAAATATGCGGGTAAAAAATATTTTTATCTGCTTTTACAAATTTTACATGATTAATTATTACGTATGCTTGTTTGAAAGAAGATGTGTTTTCAAATAGCTGATCTGCATTTACCAGTTTAGCTTTAATATTACGTATGCTTCGTTGAAAGCAGATGCGTTATTATTTCGTATAATTCATTAAAATGCATAGAAAAATTACAATCACGAAGACGAATTCTTGGATTTCCGCAATATATCTTCTTAACATAAGTAAAAGAAACAATCCAAAACATGTATTAGTGTTTAAAATTTAAAAAAAACACACACGAATGCAAAAGTATTTTACGTCTACTTATTATCAATTGCTTTTTGTTCATTGTTTCTTTGAAATGATGTCATCTTCAAGGTCGTTTAATATTTCTTCCTTTTAAATAATTATCCTCGGTCTCAGAAGATTATCATTTGGTGTTTTTCTAAAAAAAATTTTTCAGTTTTAACTATCGCACTCTTGTAATACATTTTTATTTTGTATTTTTATTTATTTTAATTCTTTAATTGAATTAATAAATTTGATATTGAAAGCGATCAAGAAAAATTTTCTCTTGAACTTATTCTTAAAAAATAATTACATTTCCTATTTATTTCATTTCATATAATCACGTGATGAAAATTATATTTTTCTACTTTATTTTTGTAAGTTAATTAACTTATTTTTTTAAACCAGAACTTCTGAAAATATGATGGCAACTTATTATTAAATATATTGGTGGCAACTTATTATTAAATATAAGCGGATTTTTTTAGATCCTCGTGAATATAAATTTTTATTTTTATTTTATGTGAAATAAATTATTGAAAAAAAAAACGATTAAATTAAATGTTTAAAAATTCATTAAAAATAGAATTTTTTTATTTATAGGTCAAAACATTAGTATTATTGAAATGCTAATTTTTTCGAGCTTTAACTTGATGCAAGAATCAATTTTGTGCTGTAATATTTTCTTAAGTTATAGCGAAAAAACGGTAAATTTTCGCTTATTTTTAATTAATTCAAATTTTAATTAAAAATTCAAAAAAGGCTCCGGATTACACATTCCCTGCACCCAAGGTATACATGTACCGAATTTGGTTGCTGCAGGTCGAACGGTCAGGTCTGTAGAGTGCCAAAACCCACCCACATTGTGCTTTATTATAAGTAAAGATGATCTTTTTGCTTTAGCTTTTTTCCAATTCCAATTAATGATAAGGATTATAACTGCTTTTTAAGAGTAACGATATATCTTTTGATCTGAATATCAATTATGATGGACATATAAAAAGTTAAATTTTGCTGTTTTCGCACAACTGCCTACCTTATTTAATGAAATTTTGTAATTGGAAGTGTGTCAGGATGCAGTATTTAAAAAAAGAAAAAAATATTTCCTAAATGCAACAATGTAAGTCTTTTTTTTAAGTGACTTCAGAAAACTTACTTACATAGCTATGAAATTAATCTTATCTTACGGCTTAATATTTAAGCATTTACTATGGTGATTTCAATTCCGGTTCAGTAAAGGTTCCATTTACATGAATCTATACTTTTCGAAAGAAATTCAGTAACAAAAAAAACGAGTACATTGTAAAGTAACATATTTTAGCTCTAGCTTTCTTTCATGCTCAGATTTAAGATAATTTGAAAATTGGCATTAAATCACTGGTAGCGTTTTTAAGAAATTAGACAGAAATTTGCTACTTTATTACCTGCAAATAAAACTTCAACACATGATGAGAGTTAAGCGTTTAAATCTAATACGTTTAGATTTTTTTAGATAATGCTTGCAGTACATTAGATTATGTATAGTTAAATCTGACAGTAAATAAGCTATGAAATGAAAGAATGTATTTCAGATTTGAAGGAATTTCAGTAATTATTAACACTTTCTAATTGAAAATATGTTTTCTCCTCTGAGAATTAACCAACAACTGTTTTTCAAAATTATATATATGGTTCTTATCATGTAATTTAGCCAAAGCGTTTATTTTTTTGCAAAAAAGTAGCTTATTTGTACAGCTTTATCGTAAAAAAATACATTATACCATTTCTAGTATCTGTTTTTAGAATATATATACATACAAGCGTACATATACACTGAAGTGACAAAAGTCATGGGATACCAATATACAAATATACAGATGGCAGTAGTATCGCAGCGAAAAAGTATAAATGCGCAGTTCGTTTTCCAGAGCTTTCATTTGTGTTCAAGTTATTCATATGAACATGTTTTTCGTGATTTATGGCGGCGCGACGAGCATTAACACTTTGAACGTGGAATGTTAGTTGGAGCTAGACGTATGCGTCATTCCATTGCGGATATCGTTAGTGAATTCAACATTCCGAGATCCACAGTATCAAGAGTGTGCCGAGAGTATGAAATTTCAGGCATCACATCATATCATGGACAGCGCAGTGGGCGACCACCTGCACTTAACGACCGAAACCACCGACGTCTGTGTAGAATGGTCAATGTTGATAGACACGCAACACTTCGTCAAATTACTGCAGGAATCAATGTGGGACGTACGAGGGACGTGTCCGATAGGACTGTGCGGCGAAATTTGTCTTCCTTGGACTATGACAGCAGAAGACCGACTCGAGTGCCTTTACTGATAGCACAACATCGCCTGCAGTGACTCTCCTGGGCTCGTCAGCATATCGACTGGTCTCTAGACCAGTGGAAAACCGTGGCGTGGTCAGATGAGTCACGATTTCAGTTGTTACGAGCTGATGGTAGAGTTCGAGTGTGGCGCAGACCCCACGAAGCCATGGACCCTAACTGTCAACAAGGCACTGTTCAAGCTGGTGGTGGCTCTATAATGGTGTGGGTTGTTTTTATATGGCATGGACTTGGTCCTCTAAAGCAACTGAACCGATCATTGACTGGAAATGGTTATGTTCAGCTGCTTGCAGATCACTTGCAGCCATTCATGGACATCACGTACCACACAACGATGGGATTTTTTAAGATGACAATGCGCCATGTCACCGGGCCAGAACTGTTCGCGATTGGTTCGAAGAACATTCCGGACAATTCGAGCGCATGATCTGGCCACCTAGATCACCCGATAAGAATCCCATCGAGAATTTATGGGACATCATCGAAAGGTCCGTTCGTGTCCAAACTCCTGCACCATCCACACTTCCACAATTATGGACGTCTATAAAAACAGCATGACTCAATATTCTTGCAGAGGACTTTCAACTCCATGTGGACTCTTGGACTTGTAGACTCCATGACACGTCGAGTTGTTGCACTTCGCCGGGCAAAAGGAAGACCGACACGATATTAACAGTCATCCCATGACTTTTGTCACTTCAGTGTATATTGAAAGAACTAACCATTATTGATATCAATTTGAATTTAAAAAACTTTCCATGTATTTTTTATTTTGTTAAATAAAATTAAACTTTAAGACATATAAAGATTAAATCCTCCTAAAACTAAAAGTTATAACTCATTTTAACCCTTTATTTACTGATGATACTTAGAAGTACCATTTAAATATGGCTTACATTTTCGTAATATGATTTTTTTTCTGAAGTTATTCAAAAGAACTCGGCCATTGTAACCAATAGAATAAGTAATTACAATAAGCTAAAAGTACAGATTAAAAACATTTTATTATTAATAAAATTAATTAAAATATTTCCATTAATTAAAAAATTTCTTGGATTTTCAAGGTTTATTCTGAAAGGAAACTACTGTGCAAAAATATAATCGGAAATCTTACAGCAAAATAATTTAGTAAATAAAGGTTTTATAGATTAAATTTGTATTATGCGCATAAAAATTATAATTTTTATAAATGTCTTCAGTGTAGGAAAATTATAAACATGTTCCTTCGTAATAAATTTTAAAGCAAATTTCTCGCATTTTATTTATTACTTTTTTCAATTGTTTGAAACGCGGTAAGTTCAAGAGCCTTTTTCCCACATAAACCTTTTTTTCGATATCAGAGACATGGAGTATCATTCTCACTTTGACAGTGATCGATAACCATATGCCATACATTGTAAAATCGCCAAAATTTACATTCAAATGTAAAGGTTATAATGTGGTACTCTTTTTAAGGCTTGAGTACAAACGACACTTTTTAATGAGTTAGTGCAAATGAGACTGAGCGCAAGTGACACACAACCTCTGATTCTGCATAAATCATCAATCACAAAACACACCCATAGTTTTATGTTTCTCCTCACTAGCTGCATACGTGCCTACATGAGATCCGCTTCTGCTCAGATTTAACCATATTGAAACTTTTTTTCTAACAGAAATTTCAAGAAGTAGGACTGCTACATATATATAGGTTTATTACTCATATTTCATTTTGATCTTTTTCGACATAAATGAAGTATTAAGTTTCATGTAAGATAGGTTTGTAAACATGGAAAACGAAACTATTCTTACCATAGAAAAAAAGAATAAAATAACGCAATATATTCAGTTTTTATTATAGTTAGAGTTTTTTTAAAAAAAACTGACTGGTTTAAGAAAATTTTAAAAAATGTTTCGAAGATTTGGAAATTTTTAATAATACTTTTTATAATGCTAATTTACGTTTTAGAAGTCTTGTAATATGGTGGAAAGGATAGAGAAAAGAAAGCGGAAGCCTTCATAAACAAGCCATTTTATAATAGCAAAGTTAATTTGTTGGAATGAAGGATCTTAAAATGTGTATACGACTATATCCTAAGTTTGACGCAGATATACAATGCTTTTCCCTTGTGAGCACATGACAAATATCATTTCAGTTTTTTCCGTTTCCCAATTTCAAAATTTATGTAACTAAATATTAATTATATTGACCCTCGGAAAGCAAATAGATCAATAGCTTATTGATTTGTTGAACTCGTCAATTTATAATTTTTTTATTTAACCAATTTAATTAAGATAAGTCGATATTTAAATTCCTTCACCTAGTTAGAAATTGAGTAATGTTGAAAAAAATACGTGGAAGAAAAGAATTATCAAACAAATTTATGCCAAATTTGGCAACGTGATAAAGTTATCAATTAAAAAAAAAGGATAACTTCACTTGTGTTTTGTCTTTAAGGAGCTTTCTTAATTTCTCTTTCTGGTCATTTAATTCTTCTACTGGTAGCCACTAAGCTACTGCTCAAACAGGCAGTTAACTAATACGCTAGAGTGACTAGAAGAAAGTTTCATTCAAATATTGAAATTTAATGGAAAAAAAAACATTACATTTTATTTTACTAACTCTGAGTTTATGTTCACAAACCAAGGATTTCAAATTAATTTTTTGAAGTTGGGAGTATAGGAAAAAATCATTCAAATTTAAGAGATTTTTTGGGGTCATTCGTTATTTTTATACGAAAATCTACAAGATAAAAGAAAGTAAAATATGCAAAGAAAATAGAAAACAAAGGCTAGATATGTATAAAAAAATATATACAAAATGCAAAGATATCTTTATTCATTAAATCTATTAATTTATTGATCGCGGGATTTCCGCGTTATGCCAGGAGGAATTGGAGATAGTCCGATATTAAACGTTTTAACTCAGCAGTGGAAAGACTTCATCGAAATAACATATTATTCCAATAGCACAGTTTATAAAATAAATATCCATCTTATCAATTCAGAAGATTTTTAAAGAAGTAACTAGATTACTTGCCGTATTAAGCAGCTTATTGTTTAAGGGAGCGTGGAATTTATCATGACATATTTCGTAGTTTGCCAAAAAATGAAAGCTTACATTTTTTTTTAAATTATAAGTATACAAACAAATGCCGTTGATTTTCAAACTTTGAAAATGACAGTAGATTCTAAACAGAATCTCGATTTGGTTTATTATCAAAACAATGCGACAGATCGTTATATAATACAAACGTATATTTAAAACATTTTCCTTTGATTGGGCAAATTCAAGATTTGGATGTTAATCTACACCTTTGAGAATTTCCGAGGCTAATTGTCCCGAAATTGCTAATTGTGAGAACTTAAGACTAATTAAAATAATTGCTGGCGTAGAAATAGTTGCATTATAAAATTTAGACAAAAAATGGAAGGGCAGAACTAATTTGTAGCAATTTAAGCAATTTTTTGTTGTATAAATTGCTTAATCGAACGAGATTTCCTTTGCGTAACGACAGACAAACAAAAAAGGCAACTTACGAAATAGACATATAGCCTTCAACAAACTCACTCAGATCAATTTTTTTTAATTATCAATTTTAACCGTTTTTCTTCTTGTAATCAACACTGTCTCAGCCACGAAAGTAAACCAAAACAAGCTGAATAAATCGTTCTTAGGCGTTTGAATACTTCTCTATAAGTGTACAAAAAACACATATTAATTAGCAAATAGCCATATTTAAATATATTGCAAATAATATTAACCATCTCACATACAATTTCGTCTCTGACACGGGCATCAAATTATTGAATTATTAATTTTAAACCTGCAATTAAGTGAAAGTATGTAGTAATTTAAAATGTCAGAATCATTTAGTAAATTTTCATTATCTTAAAATTCGTTACATTATTATAGGAATTAAAATAACAATAAATGTTTTATATTGGATATGTCATGTAATTAGGAATTAAAATAAATTCGTATGTCAAGTGGTTAAAGAATATAAATTTGAAGCTCATTTCTTCCAATGATTCAATTCGCCCTCAAATAGAGATTAAACATGCATTTTAAATAATTCATAAGAAATTAAGTATTTCGGAAATGATGTACAGGCATTTGTAAATATACAATTTTTTCTATAGTAAAATAAAACTGTGAGTGTTTAAAATTTATTAATTGTTGTATACAATCTTGAGAAATTGGTTCAATTTTCTAATATTATTTAGTTCTTATTCCGTGAACAAATCACCTTTTCCATCAAGCACTTTGAATCTTCTATAATTACTTACTCTTTCCAGACAGAAAAAGAAGTAATTTGTATTTTGGTTTCAGAAATGAAAACACTTGCAATTGAGAAAGGTATAGATTTTCCTAAAGGTTATCAAAAAATAAATTATCAGAAAATGGTATGGGCCAGTCACTCTTAAGAGAATCATTAAAATCGTTTAATGTTTTTCCACCTTTTAAGGATACAATTTATCAGTTTTTATTGTACTGAAATTAACTGAAGATTTATTTATCACTGCATTGTTTCAAAGACATTTTTTAGCAATTTTCATTTATCTTATTGTAACAGAAATACATCTACGGAAATTGATTCTTGAGGAAAAATCATAATCTTTGCAATGTCGACAAATAAGAATGGAATATGCATTAAAACTTTTGCTTTTCATTAAATCTAAATTTTTAAAAATATTAAAATGTCCAAATGTAATGAGAACAGTGACATTAAAAATACATTCTATTTAAAAATAATCATAACTATGGGGATAATCTTCAATTTATAGAAAGAAATATTTCAGAGATATTTATAAGCAAGATTTTTTTGCAATGTAAAAAGCAAAAAAATATTGAACAAAATATGCGTTTTCAAAGCGTCATCTTAAACGAAACTTTCCTAGTTAAAAAAATCCATGTTTTTGCTAAATGTATTTGCATCTATTTCATCAGGAAAGCCAGCAGATGTGATCTCACGCATCTCTCCAATCAAGACCTCATCCATCTTTTCCATTGCGGCCTCGAATGCTTGGGATAGAATCGGTTGAAAGTAGTTATGAAAAACAGCTTTCTTTTAAATCGATCATTCTAACGATAGATTTAGAGAGAATGAAGTTAGAAACATTTAGATCGCATTTCATCCAATAGATTGTGACCAAAGTTTGATATGGAACTAGAGTTTTACTCATAAGAGCATATACAGATTCATTCCTTAAAATCGTTGCGTTTACATGCAAACGAAATGAATAAAGAAATGTGATTCAAAATTTGATCCACAATTACATGATTAAAAATTTCATTTATTATTTGATTCATGATTAGATGATTCAAAATTTTATTCATAATTCGATTCATTATTAAATTTGATTCATTATTTGATGCTAAAGCAGTTTAGTCTTCGACGTTTCGTGGTTATCGATTTAAATCCAATCTGATTCGTCAGGCTCGGAATTACAGAAAAGCTAATATTTATATTTTGAATTAAATTATCATTATTCGAAATAAACCAAATATCTTTGTAATTGGAAATTTATTTAAATTTAAATGATTTATCAATGGTGATAGTTAAAAAATATTAAATAAAAAATATATACCTGAATGTGACATAATTGCTCTAAACTTGGATCCATAAATGCTTTAATTCATAAAATAATTTCATAAATTTAGCCTATTAGTAGAGTGCTATTGAATTTTAAGCACATTATTTAACTGGATCACTCAAAATAAAAAAAACTTATTTGAGTTTTAAACGATTTTTTCTCAATAAAATCGAACCGTTTGTTTGGATATCCAATAATAGCAAGTAATAAATATTTTGTAATTTGGAGAAACAGTAGCATTTACACTTTGGATCGTTGAAGTGCTGAATATGCGTTTTATGCTTCAACTCGCTTTTTAAATCTTAGATTCGATATTCACCGAACTCTTTGATATCAGAAAATAAGCATAAATTCCACTTTCAAAGAGACCGAGTTTTTAAGTCATGAATTTGAAACATTTCGATTGATTTGATCGATATCTTTTTGTTTTAATTAGATGCATTCTTGAACTGTTTGTTTGAAATAAAATATCCGGAATTTGTTTATAAGCACTTGCTAATTATTTCCCCATCACACCTAACTCTAGATCACAATAAAATATTAAAAACAAAGTAAATTTAATAAATTTTAGACTGATTAAATGAAAAGATAAGTGGAATTTCTACAAATTATAGCATTTTAATAACTAAGATTAAACAGTTTGCAGGAAAATTTCGGTCAAATGCTTTTTGGACCCTTAGATAGAAAAATCCGTTACAAAATGTAAAAATACGAAATATACAAAATAATCTGCAAAAAGATGTGCTTAAAATTATGAAAATAATCTTAACAGTCTTTGGATTAAAGTTTTAAAAATTTTGAATAAAATTCATAATTTATTAGCAGAATTTCATTTCTAAATATTAAGGGAAAGAAAGATCTCCGAATCAAAAAAATTCAATATTAAAAGGAGAAATGAAAGCTTCAATACATAATTACCATACAAGACGAATACTACATATCACGATCCTATTTCATATGATTAACCTCACATTCAATGAAATCAAAGATCAAATTGAAACACAAAGTGTATGCCAATGATCAAATTTCTAATGTCTTGTTGTATGTTAGAAATGAATATATATCTCGCACATTCTAAAATTATAAGCATGAACTAATTCAAAAAAGGGAGATTCTTAGAAATAATAAAGTCTATAAAATTTAATTTATTTTGAAGCTTTATGATCTGGCATAGACTGATTTTTACACTACATAAACAATAAATATGCAATAATTTTTCAAACAATTGAACAATTGGCCAGACATTTTCTAAGAGTTTGCAAAAGATTTTCTACTTTTACATCAATTCTTTCTCAGATTAATTAGTAGAGCATTTAAAAATTAAGAAGCTACAATCAAGAGATTAAACAGAAGATATACACAGATATTTCATTTGTTATAAACGAATCAAAAACGTTGCATTTTTGAAATATAAACATTAAAACATGCAATAAAAAACCTTAAGATGGCAATACAACATTAACAATCCTTTCCTTTAATTTCATAATTCAATTCTCAAATATACTCATTAAATATTTTTCATAACAATGTTATCGATTTCAAAACTTTGATATACTTATTATCTATAAAAATTAAAAAATTCTGAAATTTATTCACTTACCTTAAAATTAAATTCCTTTTTGTATTAAGTACAAGTATCAATAGAACTCGAAATTTTTATTATTCGAGTATAAATAGTCCAGAAATAGCTGCTTATCAGCGTATGCATTCAAATGGTTATAAGCGGAAACGAGACATCGGTAAAATTGCTCTCACATACTAGAATGTCACGTGACCAAAACAAAAGGAAAGAAGAAATTGGAATTCGAAACATCAACAAATGGAAGTAAAAGTTGTAGTTTTTATAAATCAAAAATATAATATGTTTCTATAGTCAAATAAAAGAAAACTGCTTTCATGGACGTTAGATTTATCTCAATAAGAATTTCTTCACATATTCTTTGAAAGCAAAATTTTTTCACACTAGATGTTTTTGCTTGTGGAGCCTGATGATAAAGTCTACGTTAACCTATTAGGAAACCCCATTTTAAAATATACTAAAAGTGGCAGTCGAAAATTCAATATTTTAGATTAAAATATATACTCATGTTTGTGCAGCATAGAAGCTGACATCCATTGTATCAGGGTTCGAAATTACTGACGGTCAAAAGTCTCACTAAAAGTAAAAATTAATATCTGGAGAGCTGAAATTAAAATACGAAACAGAAAAATTTGATCATAAAATTTCAGAAATAGTAATTTTAAAAAAAGGTTTGTTAATCAGTACTTTTAAGATTACCCTTTTAACGGCAATTTGCTCAAAATTTTGTAAACAAAAATAATTGGCCATGACAATTGACTCATCAAGCTTCCGATAGAAATTGGAATCGTTTATGCATGATGAAAACAAATCTTAATATTTTAAGTGATAATTTTTCACCTTCACTATCGGCAGGATTACAAATGCGATTTTAATATCCTGAGTAAATCTGCCCTCCTAGGTTCGGTATACATAGGCGATCAGAATCCAAGCATCCTATGAGCCGAAAGCGAGTCCAACAAATTGGATTCAATTTCGATTAATAGGATACTTGGATTCTGATCGTTTCTGTCGATTAGTATGGATGATTTAGAGTTCTGAACAAAATTTTTCATGCCATTAAACTAGAACGGAGAATTCATTTCCATCGCTTCTATTAATCCCTAATTATTAATTATTTTTCTTCTATGTCAAAACCTGATAAATGTTTTAAAAAATTGTAAATTTTCAAAAATAAAAATAATTTCGTGAGGTTTATTTTCTACGTATGTTTCCCTCTATCATAATAATTACTGAGATATTATGAAGGATGTATTATGATACTACTATACAAATATCCATCTATATTTACAAGAGACAATTTGAGATAATTAAATGGTTATAAATAATCCCGCGCACAAACTTATAGTTTTCCCTCCAGCCCATGAATTGCAGATTTAATACAAAATATTTGAAGGATTTTAAACATTTGTGCTTATACAGTTATTCATGAAATAAATGTGACATTATATTGCATTTAAATTACTCAAAAAATAATTAAAAGCATAATTTCCAGTGAGGAAATTGTTTCTCCTCATCAAACCTAAATCACAAAATCAGTACTAAGAAATCGGGTTCCTTTAAAACGGGATTTAAAATAATTAAACTGAGAAACAGAAAAGTTAAAAAACCTTATTTTCAGAACTATATTCTGTCCTTCCTTAGAAATTTAATCAAACTAGGGTAGACTTTGGTTCCCTGTTTTTTTGTTGAAAATACAGTTTGTAATTAGTGTAAATAAATATCTTTGATTTTATATGGTGGAAAATTATGTTTTAGGTTCGGCAAAGTCTCGCGTCAACCTGATAAAACTTCGTTGCTCCTTTCAGCAGAGAGTTTTTATGCATCTTTTGGGATATGCTTTATAGTTATCAAAATCCATTTCCATCTTGTTTCAATATACGATGAAACTTATTAACCCTTTATATTGCATGCGAAATTTCTGAATTGAATCAAGTTCATTTCCGTCATAATGCCATGAGAAATTGAAATACCCGGATTGTCTATGGTGTTGTTTGGGGGGTAGCGGGTACTTTGTGCTCTCCATATGAAAGTCCGAAGATAATCAGACTGTAAGCTAAACCGGAACACGTCGGAAAAGCTCACGCAAGCCCTCTGTTGTCGTGTTCACAATGCATGCTCTGTACTGCAGGCTAATTGCAGGCGAGAGTGAGTTGCAATAAGTGGAACACAACTGACAGGTCTACAAACATAAAAATCTGTTCTAAGCGTTAGTAAACAAGCTGCCTAGAAACTGTAGTACCAATTGGCCCGAAGTGAGGTGACGGGACAGGTATGATGCAGTGCTCGCTCTGATTCTTTTGGCAGTAGCTGCTAAATATCGGTCCTCATTTGGTGGTGTAACTCGGAGGTGATATATGATGTAACCTGTACTCACGTTTCCATCATCTTGGAATCGTTGTCACAACCTGTTAAGGATACTCTGGCGATTAAACATACCTTGGATGCTTCCAGCCAAATTATAAATGCCCGATAATTTTATCATTACAAAAAGCCCAAATGCATATTTTGTGTCGAAATTATGCATTTATTGCATTAAAAGGCTTATAAAGCCCTTTCGAACAATTTTACTTCTTTATCTGTATTTATTATGCATCTCTCTCTTACATCCTCGTCTTTTTGACGTAATATCGGGGTCTTCGGGTGGCTTCCTGCAGTTTAAATATGGAATATAAAGATGTCTGTAGTCTTTTTCGGATGATATATGAATCTTAGAGTTTGATTTCCGAGTGAACCTGAAATATCCTTAATTTATTGACATGAGTGTAATTTTGAATTATTAGGATATAAAATGTCAGAAAATGGTTTACAACCATTACACGATCATGCTTAAAATCTTCAAAAGTTTCCTGGTCACAAATTTAATTCAATTGCATAAATATTTGGTCATATATAATTTTATAGCGTATTTTTACCTAAAGCTGCAAGCTGCTTTAGAGCTTTTAAATAAATTCTTACAATGTAACAAAAAAGAAAGAAAAAATTTTTCGTCCTAGTAAAAATCAAGGAAATCCTTTTTTTACGATCTAATGAAGCAGATAAAGCATTTATTTTGGCCAAACAGGCTATTGTTATTGCTACCTTATAAGATATAAAATTCCTGGGGCTGAATTAATTCTTTGGTAAGTTGAATCAGATGTAACAATTGGAAGCTAGTTCAAATTTTAATGAAAAACGGGAACCAATTGCCTTTTGTCAAAGAGATTTAATAAAAATCAGAGAAGATAGCTCAAATATGATCTGGAATTTCATGCTTTTTGTGCATCGATAAAAAAAATAATCCATCATATGCTTCAAGGTCGAAATTTCTCAATTTACACAAATCAGCAATCCCGAATTTTAAGCATTCAAACAAAACCTAAAATTGCATAAATATTTGGTCATA
>JAOUZG010029719.1:5088-15935 GCA_026289955.1 Argiope argentata | reverse complement strand
GGTGGAGATGCGGGGTGTGGTGTGGTTAATTCGTGTGTGTTCAGTTGAAATCTTCAAGGGTGGTGTGTGTGTATGGAAAATGCTTCAGTAGTAACATCTTTTTTTGTATGTTGTACATCTATTCTTAATTCTTATCAATCGGGGTGGATTAGTTTAATCTTGCCACCAATATTTCAATTCAATAGAAATCAGGACTATGTATGAAGTGTTTGAAATATTAATTTGCAATAGGAAAATGGAAGAAAAAAGACCGATTTTAGGATTTAGGAGCTTCTTTAAATTTTAAAATCATTTTGTGTTTGAATTTCACCAATTTATCGGTTATTTCTTTTGAAGAATACGTGACTGTATAATCATGCTTATTCCCTTTCTTTATAATAATATCAAACCATAAGAAAGAATTAAGATAACTCGTCTGAACTTTAGAAATTCATCTCATGACATTTCGGAAATATCTCTCGTATTGAAAACTCTCAGCTGAAATCAATAATAAGTCCATTCTTGTAAACAAATTTAATGTATACTTTCTGAGAAGTAGAATAGGTTATAACTGGTATTCATATTAAATTCGAAACTTCAATGACAGGTGTACTTGAAAAATTAGTTTTTTAAAGTCATGGAGTTTGATAAAATTGCTAATACTTTTAATTTAATTTTAAAAATTAATTTAATAGTTAAGAACTTTTCAGTATATTGGATTTCTAATAATGACTAATTCTTATTCTAACAGATTATCTAATTTCTTATTCTTATTCTGTAGCGCATTGAGCTGATTGATTATTTATAGGAAATTAAGTATAGATTAACTTTGCAATTTTTAATTTGAATTGCAGCATTTTTTATTCATTTTACATTTCAACCAGCGGTTCTTGCTATGTAGAGTTTTAATGGTCCCATGTCTAGAATATCCAATTATGAAATATTTCGCATTCTAAACCTTTTTTCTGTTTTAAAATTAAAAATTTCCAAATTATGTTAAATTAGCAAGTCTCTCCCGTCTTTGGCCATTTATATATTACATGCTTCTGTAGTTGATATTTCAATTTATGTCATAGAAAAAATTGTCGCTTTATTTTCGCGTATCAATAAAACCTCAAGTGAACTAATATTTTTAATGCTTATAATTTCCGTTTGGTGGAAAAATGTAGCTAATCTTATTTAAACTTTGTAGAATAGAGAAATGACTTAGATTGCTCCATATCACAATTCGTAAATAGAAGTTTGAATGGCTTCATGTTTTGAATGTGAAATAATTGTAATTTCTTTTGAATTGAAAGGAAGTAATAGAGTAGAATGAGAATAGGAAAACTTAAAGGCAATTATGTTGATTCACCTGAAATTCATAATATGCCCTAAAATCTATTTTGCACGCAACTGAAATTTCGTACTGTCCTTCTCTACCAAAATTCTTTAATATAAAATTTACTTGTCCTCTTCAGGAAACTTAAAAACGCACGAAATGTATTACGGCAAATATCTTCTATATGAAACAAAACAAACTTAAACAAAAATAAGAGCAAGATAACTATTTGTATTGATCCTAGCCTTGCAAAATTTAATCGCTAAACAATCTATTACCCGTTCAGATATTTAACTATTTGAAAGACACTTTAAAATCGGAACATCTGGTATTTAGATTGTGAATGTGGAAGAAATATTAATCGCTGGATATCCTACTCGAGTAGCTTCTGAACGACGAAAATGACACTATTATGTGGATTTCATTTGGTACATCTAGCATAAGGGAGAACCATAGTGATTGTATTGCTATGCCATCTTCTGGAAATCTGCAGAATGCATGAATGTGACTTCGACAAGCTTTGTGTAAAAGTATAACAGGAATCTTGGATCTATAAATAAAATGTTCACTAATAGCAGAAAGTTTCTGTTGGATTCATTGGCCTTTTCACTCATTAAGGTGGATTGTAGAGACTGAGAAATCAACGAAGCAAATTTGATTGGAATTTTGGAGAAGTTCGCTGGATAGAACTCTCTATGCTGCTTGCTGGAAACAATGGCACAATTTAATTATCCATACATACTTTCGTCCAAACGAGATAGACATTTACTGTATCAGTAGCAGCAATCGGGATAGCTACAACTTTTATTTTAATTCATATAGAAGTTATATAGGTAAGTTATTTTATTTATGATCACTTTCATATAGAAATAAAGATTAGATGTATTTAGGAGAGAACTGTAACAATGAAAGTTTATTTCACTAGGATTTGATAGGCTAGACATCAGGCTTTTAGCTATGCCATATCCTTGGATAAAAGTATCATGCCAACCACCGACTGAGCTGCTTTCTATCCGATTATATGGTCTTTATTTACATCAAATTTGCTGGATGCGGGGAAGTATTTACTTTGGGGATTGAGGAAATTCAAAGGCACCGTAAGTTTGTTATTTAGATTAGTGTAACTGCATGAAATTTGAAAACCATTTTTAATTGGTTCGTCTAGTAAATCCGTTATTGGAGGCTTCAGCGATGCGAAACATGACTATCCTTAAGTATTTAGATAAATGCAGACTTTCAGCCACTTAAGATACAAATTATGTAATTGTAACGCGTCTATACTCGTTTCTAAGAATAGGATGCGAGATAATTAAACACTTCCGAATAGACGGCAGCATTTGAACAACATGCAGATGTTCGTATCGCAAGGGAAACTGTTGCATGGCGAAGGAACAGTTTCTGGTAATGTTCCAGCAGCTACGGTAAGACAAAATGCATCTAGGAGAATGTGTTTATCTTAGGCATTTGCTTACGGCAAGCTTATTTGTAGGGATGACAAACGTATTTAATATATATCCTTCAATATTCGTAATAATTATAAAAATTGTTTGGAAATTATTAAATTCGTTTTTTTAAAAGCATCTAAATATACATTCCATAAGATTTAGATAACAACTTTGGTAAAATAAAATTTAATATTTCTCAGATAAATTTTATGTATTCTAACGCTACAAGTTCTTTTTGAATAGCATTCTAACGATTGATGGATAAAGCAGGTTACTCAAGATTCAAGATTTTCCTTTAGTGAAGAATTAATAAATTGAAGGCGCCGCTTTCTTAAGTATGCATAAAACTCCAGGAATTTTTTTTGAAAAGATTATTGCATTGTTTCACATATTCCAGAAATTTAACATTACGTTAACTACGATTAATTTCCATTTTAATGGAAAAATGGCTCGTGGGATCTATTAAAAAAATTTTCTAATCAAAATTTATACAATTAAATAAGTTCTGTCAATATAATATTAAATTCTTTGCATGATTATGAATTATTTATAGGTTAATAGAGCTAAATAAAGGGCATACATACTTCTGATGTATGGTTTCATTTCTTATTTATACAATATTTTTGTGGTCACATGTTTTCAGTGTAGAGTTAAAGGCACAAAATATCTTGCTTTCAAGTGCATACTCGAATTGTTTATTTTAGGATTGAACCATGAACAAATATACAGCAGATTTAATTGATAGTTACAGCCTTTGTCTAATGTTTTGATTTAAAAAAAAGTGTCCTCTTTAAGGCAAAAAAAAATCGAAATTCTAACAACCGGCATATGCACTGAGAGGAAAAGAAATGTATGCAAGAGGCAGATTATAAACAAGCGGTTTCTGCCCGAATTTTGTCAGAATTACTAATTTGATTTCTTATATGCATTATTTTACAGGAGGCGAACATGATAACTGTTTCTAATGCTGCTTTCAAGAAACAATTAAAAATTTTTTGGAGTAATAGTAGTAAGAGCTTTGATAATATCAATTTAAATAATTTTATATTTACTAGAAAGCCTCTTGATGAGTTTTAAATTTATAATTTTTCTTGGATAGGTTTTTTGTCGCTCAAAACAGAGATAAAATTATATCATCTACCATTGATAACAGAATAGTGCACGGTGCAGAACATATACATAATTCCATTTAATTGGGCGATGGCATAGTACACCTGTCATGTGGAGAAATGGCCTTTGACCTCCATCCCCTAAATCGAATGTAGAAGGTAGGAATGAACGGTACCAATGCAAATTCGGTAAGTTGAGCGACTTATAATTCACACTGAGAGGAAGATTGTGTCGAATTCTTTTTGATTTGATTATAAAATAACGATTAGAACTATAAAAATGTATTTTTTTCGTATTTTGTTAGGTTTTAACAAGAATGATCCTTATACATTATTGATGGCCTGATTTTAAACCAGAAAGACATCATCCGTAATAAACCTTTCTCGGTTCCACTCAAAGCCTTAGACTCCAACTCTTCAAGGGGGATGGTATTCTATCCGGAAAAGTTCGAATTATCTGGAGTTCAATGGGTTGGTAAGTTCCTGAATTGAAAAAAATAATAATAAATTTACCCAACCAATGACACTATGTAGCCATTGTATTTGGTTCCTCCAGCAAGTATCCCGGAGGCAATGAAGAAACACGAATCCTAATTTCATGGATACTGTTATTGAAGTAGGTGCAACAGTTTCAGCTATCCCTCGAAATAATTGATGAGCGTGTCATAGCGTAAGATGGATTTCCATTAACAGTTGCGAAGGAATTTTCTATTGGAATCTACTTGCTCAAGCCTTCTGCATGTCCTCGTAACTAGGGAAAGGATTGATCAAGGATCTTTTCAAACCTGCGCCTATGAAAGATTAGAAAACTTTCCGAATAAATTTGTTTCGTGTCTTAATTAAACAGAATTTTGGGGACGGATCAAATTTGTTGCTTTTGATATTTTAAATATATAATCTGAAAATTGTTAACCACGGTAGAGCCTTGTATCAGTAAAATCTCTAAAATAATTTGCTTTTCAAATATTGAAATGATAAACAGAACTATATTTAGTCTTAAAGAAAATATGCATGTTTCTCAAACGAAGCTTCAGTCTTAGTTTCTTCATTAAGCTCGAATGCGTTCAATTTTAAAACCTTTAAACAGTTCTAAACATGGTAAAAATGACCTATAGTATTCTTAAGTCAGGCCAACAACTGCACCTACTAGTCAGCTATTTGACCAATCATTTGTGACAATTCTGACCTTCGTAAAGAATAATTAGATTGGTAATTTCGGGGAGTTTATGGTGCAAAAGGATAAAGCTTTGTTAAATACTTTAAAGTTTTATCTAAATCTTTATAAATAGTCCTTTTTTTAAAAAAAAAAACCAGGTATCGAAAACTTATAACTAATCCTAACTAAATTGAAGAATTATTTTCCGTTTTCATTTATTGTGAAATCTTAAGTATATTCTTTGTAGTGGTTTTTACATTATTGATGCATATATAAAGAGTAAAATGAAATCATTAGTATTATAGCTTACCTTTTCTATTCCTGATGCTTTCAAATTTGTTCTATGCTAATTCTAATATTTATTTATTTTTTAGAAAATGACCCATCTTTGACAAAAGGGATCCTATTACGACAGACACCATCTGGAGCCTCCATCGAGAACACAGGAAAACCTTTGTAAAAATTGACACGCATCCAATATTTACAACTGAGTGAAATTGTATGAAATTGCTAAAATTATAATAGACTAAGCTAAAAAATATTTAGTACAAAAGTTTATCAATGCATAATCTGTCTACATAGTGGTAGCATGATGTATGTATGCACTTGTAATTATTAAATTATCAATATATATGTATATAAAATCTTACATTTTAAAAATAAGGTATTCGACATTTTGTATATGGAGTTTTATAAACTTTAAAACGTTTGGTAAATTACCCCCCATAAGAAATACTTTACTATATTGATGATATTTGATATCGAAATTCTTTGAAATTTCCATATAGCTACTTAAATAAAAAAAACTTTTCTACCTTCATTTCCTTGAAACGTGATGCTTGTTTTCTAATCATTTGAGATACGATCTTTTTAAAACTATCTAGATCAATAAATGTTTTATACTGGTAGCTTGAAATGTGATATTTGATTTTGTGATTAATCTAAATCTAATTTTCTACAAGATTTAAAAGTTTTAATTTATTTTTTCCTGCAAGATGAAAAATGCTCCTTAATTTTTAAAAATTGCTATAATCACTTATTTGAATTCAACAAGTTGTCAAGCAGGACTCCTATTGACCCAGAAATATAGGCAGGATTTCGAACAACTAACGCAACTTTACTTTCTGAAATGAAATCGAGTCAATTTTCATGGGCACTCCTTCACCATTGTCAATCTAGAATGTATCGACTTGGTGTTAAATGAATTTGTTAGAACTTTTTATCATCGCCAATTGCTGTAAAATTTCACAAAATTGAATATTTTTTATTGTGAAATGATTGACATCAACATAATGACTTGCTGTATCCTTCTCAATTTATCTAAATTTTAAGAGAAATTGCATTTTTTATTTTGTGCTGAATAGCAACGCTCGGGAAAGCATTATCTTGTCCATTTCTAGAGCTTTATTTCACGATATTTATTTGATAACTCATTTTATAGATAATTTCCTATAATCATTTAGAGATAATTTAAGAATTTTGTATTTCATAAGGATCATCAAATTTGCCTTTGAAATATTGACTATAATTTTGCAAAAGATTTAATGCTTAATTTTTGACAACTGGTCTGAACTCGAAATTTTCAAAAAATAATTCCTGTTTAAGAGCTTAATATTCTTAATAATTCTTATTAATTTTCACATCTACAAGCATCAATGTATAGCCTTAATTCATCCTTAATCGAAATTTTAAAAGCATATTTTTCTTTAATTTAAATCTAAATTTTTTTCAGAAAATTTACCAATATCAGTATATTAAATATTTCTATTCGTTGCATACATTTGCAGTCCCTTTTTAATTCAAAATTTTAACCTTATTCAATTTTAAATAGCGCTGGCAATAGTTATAGTAAAATTAATAGTAAATTTAAAATTTATCCCGATTTCGGACTTTAATTTGTAGATAGATGTGGATGTCTGTGGATAAAAGGAACTTTGATTGGTTCGGCCGGCCAACCAATCAAAATATCTTTTTGATTCTCGGAAAGCGTTTGATCCCCGTGTCTGATCAGCACGGTGAACATGCTTTCAGAGAATGATACGCTCGTATGTGAGCAAGAGTTAAAATCCCTAAACATTTACCTAAATAAAATTAATGTTGTAAGAGGGGGAAAAGCGAATGGATGCGATGAATGTCAATTACTAGTGTATAGATTTTTTTTCTGTGATATTAGAAAGTAAGGGACTCTAAATTATCAGACTTGTAGAAATATTAAATTTTCTTATCCTTTTTCTTCTAAAATATTTTATAAAATATTAAATTTTTACTTATTCCGAGTTTTATTATGTATTGAAAAAGTTATTTATGGATTTTCAACTGAAATTATATTATACAATAACATATATAAATTTGTTAATTTTTCTATTGTTATATTTTAAGAAGGAATGTTTAATATGAACTTTACAACTAGAGTATAACAGCTTTGTCTAGTCATTTTTTTCTTTAAAATTTGAATTCCTTCACATATTTATTAAATGCAGTAATAAGACTAATTTGTTGCCTGTAGTGAAATCTTAGTCCAATGTATTTTAATTCACTTTATATGTTTAGTAATATTGTAAACTGCTTTTGTATACCAATTTTGTAAATAAATTATATGTTTTAAATTTCATTTTGTATTCAATTACCAATCATTCTTATCTCTTGTCTTTTTTTCCCGATAAAAGTTTAAACTTTCCTAGAAACACCCTTAACAAATTTATAAACTCGAATCTGAAGAATATTGAACTGATTCAAATTGAAAGATGAAATTAATAAGATGAATTTACGAATAATCATATCTATCATGTTCCTTAAATCATTGTTTCAATTTAAATGTAACGGAACAAAAAAATAAAATTAAAAACTGGTCAGACTCTAGATATCCAGAACAAAATTATAACAAAACTTTCGTTTAAATTCCAATACCTTGGAATTTAGATTCATCGTCATTCGAATTTAAAGCAATCAATTAACTCTTCGCTTGTTCCTCTGGATCTCTGATTGATATGGTTAAATAATCCAAAATCAAATCCCCGCTATCTCCAGAACAGATTTTACACTAAATCTTATTATATGCAAAATCTGTGGAATTTATTCAGCAATAAGAATTTTCCGTTCACGAAAATTTCAGGAACCATATCTGAATGAAAATTATCGAGAAGCTTCCCATGAAAGTCGAACGTTTACAAGCATTTACTGCATATATTCAACATTTTATGCTCTTAAATTCTCGGGAAATAAGTATCTGATCAAATATTTCAGAAAAAAAGATAAGGAAGGCATATTTATGTACTTAATTTTATCAAATATAACTAGCATACAGTAGCGATGAATATAAATTTATAATCAACATTCATTAATATTTATTTTTCCTGCCTTAAAAACCGAAATTTTTAAGTCTCCAACTCTTTCTGGTAGATTATTTGCTGATTTTTCCAAATTATTAATATAATTCAGCATTCCTGAAATTAAGAAACTATCTGAACATGTGTCTTTATTCTTTTGAATACTAAAGCCTTCTGCTTATCTCTTCATTAATGGTTTTTGAATTGAAGAAAGATATTTCTAGAGATCAAATCTTTTGCCTGGAACTTGTAATTGAAAGGATCACAAATAATATTCTACAATATTTAAGGAACATCTACTTTCTGCACAGTCTTTATCCATAAAATAAAATTTAATTAGTGCAATATTTTACTACGTAAGGATATTACGATACTGTAATAGCCGATCTCGATACTGTAATAGCCGATCTTAAACCTATAAATGATATTATTAATCCTTTCTATTACAGACCGATCGCACTAATTAACTGCATCTATAATACTTTTGAGCATGTGGTTCAGGCGTTTTCTTTGAGTTGCAGAGGAATGAGTGCATTTTATCTCCTAAAAATAACTCTATTTTTCTGCTGCTATATTTAGTAGTATGAAATAAACACCATCGGTTAAATGCGTTTCATTTGTCAAAGCTGGGGGTTCTCTGATAAATTTGTCAGGCAAAAATTTCACCCTTGGGCACAATAAAAAGTTGCTGTTGCAAATTTTGTTAAAACAGCTGCATCTCTTTTAATTTTCTAATGTATAACTGCAAAAATTTTCGAATCTGCGTTCTGAAAACCAACTGTTGGCCCAATAATACTGAAACAAAAATGTGTCTTTTTTTGTCACTGCTTTTTAGTTTTTTTTTTCGAATATTCAGTTCATTTTTTAACATCTGTTATATCTACAAAATATTTAAGAAATAAAAAAAGAAATATATCTAAAATTTTATTATTCTTCCACATATTCGAAAATAAACCCTACAAAAAAGGAACATTTTAGCAAAAGCCTTAAACCTCCAAGCTACACTTTAATAAAGTCATATGTCAAAATAAGATTTCTTGCAGGTTTACAGAATTTTTGTTTGAAATAAGTGGAATTTTAGCAGAAAAGCACAATCATTTAATTATTTCCAGAAAGCAGCGCCATCTGTTGTTAAAAAATATAACTAATTTTTTAAATCTGAAATTTATTTTTATCCCAATGGAACTGAAACAATATGTGTATTTTAACCGCTGCTCGTTTTTTTTCTTCAAAAATACCGGACATTTTTAAGACATGATATAACCTACAAATTATTTTTAAAAAATGGAAAAAGAAAGAAAAAATATGTAAAACTAAATTATTTTCCGACATATTCGAACAGAAAACCTACAAAACGGTCCATTTTATCATATGACTTAAAGTACCAAGCCAAATCTTCTTGAGGTCATATATCAATAAAATATTCCTTGATAGTTTACATAATTTTAGTTTGAAATAAACGGAATTTTTGCAAAAAAGCACAATGTTTTCATTATTTTTAGCGTGCAGTCCCATCTCTTGTTGAAAATCGTAGCTAATTTTCCATAACTTCGTTAAGAAAATATACTGTGGTCCCAATTATACTGAAAAAGTAGGTGTATTTATATTGCTGCTTGCTAGTTTTTTTCATTCTAGAAATATACCTGTCATTTTTACTCACCCAATATATCCAACAAAATATTTTTAAAAAGAAAAAGAAAAAGAAAAAACTATGTAAAATTAAATAATCTTCCCACATATTCGAACACAAAACCTAAAGAATGGTTCATTTCAGCACATGATTAAAACCCCAAAGTCACACTTTCCTAACATCAGAAGTCAATATAAGATTTCTTGCTGGTTTATAGAATTTTTGTTTGAAAAAAAATGAATTTTTGGCAGAAACGCACAATGCTTAGATTATTTCCAGAATGCAGTGCCATCCTTTGGTGAAATTTGTAACTAACTTTTCAAATCTTTGTTCTAAAAATTTACTGTTTTCGCAATGAAAACGAAAAAATATGTGTATCTCTATCGCTAATTGTAATTTGTATTCTTCAAATAACAGGTTATTATTTAAACATCTCATATATCCTACATATAAAATATATCTAAAAAAATATATCTAAAATTTAATTTTTTCCCCACTTATTCGAACAGAAAACCTAGAAAAACGTTTATTTCAAAACATGCCTTAATCCACCAATAAACACTACCCTGAAGTCAAATGTCAATATAAGATTTCTTTCTAGTTTACAGAAATAAATGGAATTTTGGCAGAAAAGCACAATGCCTAGATTGTTTCTAGAATACAGCGCCATCTCTCGTTAAAAATGTAAATAATTTGTTTAAATCTTCCTTCCGAAAATGTACTGTTGTCCGAATAAAACTGAAATAATAGGTGTACTTCCATCGCTGCTTGTTAATTTTTTTACATTCTTCAAATATACCGGTCATTTTTTAAACATCCGATATATACTACAAAATATTTTTAAAATGATATATATATATATATATATCATTTTAAAAATA
>JAOUZG010029716.1:0-25417 GCA_026289955.1 Argiope argentata | reverse complement strand
CAGAGTTAACAGATCAACAATTAAATATCAAAATTAACAGATAGTTTCATTCTTTTTTTTTTTAAATAATGAATGCCAAAAAGTGTAAGTGTATGAATTGAATGTTCCAAACGAAATGGGTTCATATTTGCCCTATTTCTCAAGACAAAATAGAATATAAACATAAATTTCTTTTATGGGCATTGTTTATTAAATCATAAACCCAAATCTACCGCTGAAAAATAAAAAAAGAATTTATTTTACATTTCTGTATGCATTATATATTCTTCATAAATTTAAATTTTTAAAAAAACATCGTTCTTACTTGTAAAATAAATATCAATTTATTATGAAATTCGTATATTTCTAATATTAAATATCATTTACGTATAGAAATGATTCAAATTTTCTCCAAATGCAAAGAACAAAAAAAAAAAAAAAATTGAAGATAAAGAATTTAAAATGAAGTAAAGCGAAATAAAACTAGTTTACATGTAGTAGCAATCATATACCAAGATTATTTAGTATTTAATGTATTTCTTTTAATATAGAATAATTTTTTTATCTAATGTAGATAAGTCATGAAACTTGATATATCAGCATCTTCTCATTTACATAATTTATACTTGTGAAATAGCCTTACACAGTTTCTGTCTTCAATACGCTTGGCACTTGCACAATTTTCTATTTATTTTTCCCCTAATATTTCTATTTTTCTTTTTTAATTTCCTAATTTTTTTCGGAGGTGCCTACCATTTTAAAAGCGATGTCCGATAAGTGAATCTGAAACCCTACTCCTATTTTTTTCTTCTCTTTTTAAGATATATTGACAAACACTAGAAAATACACTCCACTCTAGAACAACTTTTAACTAACCAGTCGTATCTCAGAACTGCTTGTCAAATTTATCTACGAAAATTGCTTAACAAAAACATATTAAAAGTGAAACTATTTATTTCTTTCCAGTAGCGTCTTCTGTATCCATATAGTTTATCAACGCGCAAAAATTTTGCAAACAAAATAAAAAGCATTTTCAAATATAAAATAAAATTCCTGCACCAAAATTGGAATGACTACCAACCGATCAACTATATTAAAAAATCGACTGAATGTTTAATCCTTAATATAGAAAATAAAAAAAAAAAGAAAATTGGTTCGCATTATCAATTTCTTATTGCGTAAAAAAGAATATTTTAGACGTATAAATTTTTAAAAAATAATAGTAGTAAGGAATTTCGTAAAATCCATCTGGAGGGGAAAGACGACCCTCTCTGTCAATGGGAAAAGGTGGGGTGGAATATTTATGACCCTATTTCCTGCTTTCAATGGCGTGAAAAAGGACCCCTGTACACACCCCGATTAGAGAGAATTGGCAAGATGTTTCAAATTTAATTCTGCGTCCACAGTTTATTTTCTAACAAAGTTTTTTTATGAAGGAAAAAAAAAGTGGAAATAGATTGGATTTAAAAAAAAATTGTATGTAATACTCGATAATTTTAATGAATTCATCTTAGCATATAAGGTGAATAAATTCTGTCAAAATAAGGATTTTCTTTTAATATATTTAAACTGGTTAACTTTTATTTATTACTTATAAATTTTTACTCATGTGTACACAATTTTTAAATGCAAGAGCTGACTGGAAGATTAAAAATTTTATGAGCGTTAGCTCAATATTTTACCATTCTGGTAATTAATTATTAATAATTTCCACCTATTATATATAAATTAAAAATGAAATTACGTGGGAGTGAATGCTATCACTTCCATTATTTATGGTTATAAAAAATTTCACTTAAATATTTAGGATTATTATTAATTTTGCACTCATGATTTTAAATGCTTCCTCAGGCAAGATTTTTAAACATTGATAAATCATTGTTTTTGGTGTTTTAAAAGCCTTAAATAGCCCAATTTATTGTGATATGCATTTTCTTATTTTTCTACACAGGAATTTACACAATTAGTTTTTTTGACATGAATCTAGCTATTAGTTGAGTATGAAGTTAAAATCTTAATTTTCAAAAAGAAAATTTTTATTAAAACCATATTTCATACTGGAAAATACTCAACATAGGAAAAGAAGCCAAATCCTCCTTTTTTGTTTTCAAACAATGGAGGAATGGTTGAAATATTAATAGCAACAATGAAAACTATTTGAATTTTACTTTAACAATGAAATTGAATGCTACAAAAAATGCCTAAGATATGCTTTTTAATTGATTAAGATGCTTTTTTCATTGCTTTTTGGCTTTTGTGCTTTTTTAATTCATTAAGAATAGAAAAAAAATCATATTAAAAAAGATAATGTTTTGAATTTTAACATTATCCTTTTATGTTAACGTAAAAGTTATCATTGTGTCAAAATATTTCCCTGGGTTGTAGCGGGAAAATGCGGACACTTAATTCACTTTTAATTAAATAAAACTCTAATCAATTTTTAAAAAATCTCCCTGAAGTGTGCATTTCCTATATTTTAAAATACACACTATTAGAATCGGAAGTTAAGAACTTAGAGTTCAAATACTCCGCGATCAATCCTTGAAGTAGGCAATTATAATTTTCTTATTAGTATCTTTGTGGGGTTTTTTTTTATTTGAGTTGTGCGTTAAGTGCCATTGTTATGTACCATAAGGCAAAACTAAAATTTTCGCTCCTCCTAAATCTTTAATGTAGTTATTAACTAATTACTGCGATTAAGAATCCTGAAGGGTCGTTTATAAGAACATCAAAAGTTGAGATGAAGAATGTGCTTTTTGCTTTTTTTTTTCAAACAAATAAAACGAATTAATATGATGGGACCTTAATTATGCGGTTAGTTTAATGTAATATAAAATTCATGTCTATATGCAATTTTAGAATATGTATAATTCTCTTATAAACTGCGGCTTTATTTTTCTTAAATAAAAATACCAGTTTTACAAAATAATTTTGAAATTTCGTAGCTGAACAAAAAAGTTACAGACTGTGTCAAATGATTAATAAAAAGCAAATGCATGCTATCAAAAAATAAGAAAAAAAATTAACTTATTAAATATTCAAAAAACTAAACAAAACTATAAGAAATTTGCATGGTTATATCTTATTCCAAAATTTAACACCTAAAATTTCAATTTTTCAATTAATGAGAAGCAGATGTTTAGATTTTTAAAATTATGGTTTAAAATCAAGTCTCCCGTAGATGTTATAATATGGTGTTAAAAGACAAAATCTATAAACAACTCAAGAAGATCAAACTATTCAAGGAGAAAATTCTATGAATTGTTGACTTCAAGGAATGCGGTAACAAGTGTCCGAAACAGAAGGTGCCGTGTAATTAGATTATGAAGAAAAATTGATATCCTTTACCCGAAATATTTCCATTTACCGGGTTAGTTTAAGTAGATTAATATCCTATATTGAAATCTGTCCAGCATGATGAATATTTTGAAATAAACTTCATGATTTTCAGATGCAGTTAAATGATGAGGACGACAACTGAGTCGACTCTCCGCTCGAATTCCATACCACACCGATTAAACAATTTAACCAATCTAATTTAAAAAAATGCGTCCTTGAAGTGTATCTACCCTTTTTTCTGAAGAGTAAAGAAACATTTATTTCAAAGCAGAACAAATCATAAAATAGTATACTATAATATTGATGAAATCATTTATTAACATCTTTTTGTCTTGTGATTCAAATCTGAAAAACATATTATTATATAACATACTGTCTACATATTATTTTTCTCTCACAATTATAGTTTCCTACCGCTTTCCAAGTCAATCGTTCTTATTTTAAACTATATTTTCTCTCTATGCATCCATTTTTTTTGTTCAATAATCTATTACTTTTTATTTTCTCTTATGTCATAGAAGGAAATAGCAGAGTAAAGCCGTTAACGTTTAGTTGATATGGTAATGATGTTTAAATTTTTCAATTAAAAAAACTCAATATTTATTTTTATGATAAATTCTAATTTAGTTTATTTATCACTTTTTTTTCATGAAGGGAGAAACTTAATATAATGTACCAAATACATAGAATATTTATTAAAAATATATTTATTTTAACTAAATTAAATAAATGTTAGCCAGCAAAAAATCATTTTTAAAATATTAGCCTTTTGAGAATTATAGATTCTTAAATATAACTTTCGATTAATTAACTTTATTTGACATTCAGTATATATTGATGTACGATAGCTATCTGTTAATATGATCATATCGGGACTTATAATTTTTTTAATGCTGATTGGTTCATAGCAATAAATGAATTGTATGAAAAAAGTCATTAATTGTTTCTTGTTAAGATTTGTTCCTTATTGATTCACTCCTATAAAATTCCTAAATCTATTGATTGTTAAAGCTTATTTATCGGTGTTTACACAGCTTTTTTTTTTTTTTTTTTTTTTTTGCCCTTAATTATCAATTCACATAACTTCTTGATTTTTATGAAAGGGCTTCCTTCAATATATTTGTCTTCGTTGGAATAATTGACGTTTATTGTTTGGTCTTGCTCAAAAAATGAAGTAATGCTTTTTTAAATTTTAAAAACAGGCTTTGAAAATTTTCATGTACTAAAAGTCGTTTTAAGTTACTTTCATACCTGTTAAGGCTTTCACTTTTGTCTTTTAAAACTCAAATATTTTATTAAGTTATCTTTTTATTTAATCCATTTTTCTTTCATAACTCAGTCGCCAGAAAAAGCAACTATATACTCAGTGTATGTCAGTTGAATAGATTTCTCCAATCCATGTCGCTTTTGTCCAGACAAAAGAGTGTGAATCCCCTTAGGGCGGGGGAAATGACTTCGCTTACATATGTTTTCTTAGAAGAGGGCAAAGAGTTCCACGAATGTGAATCTCTTGTTACTATTGACGGATCGCTTTATTCTTTACTTCAAAACTGATAACAATACACGATGCTATGATCGCACTAAATGGAAGCGGAATTTTTGTGTACATTCTAATACATAATTTCGACGGTCAGAAGATTTTGATAATATAAAGTGAATGTTAATAAGATCACATTAAGAGGCTTTCATTTTTTTTTTTTTGTGAAAAAATAAAGCAGTTGCGTTTATTTAAGTTTTATTGTTGAATTAATGTTTTACAAATATTAAAAAGTGCAAGATAACTTTCTTTATTTCAAAAACTAATCCTAATTGTGCCTGTAATCATGCTTTTTCTTCTAATCAGAGAAATTTCCTTCATATATTATAAAAATTCTCTAACCTTTACTATTTTTAATTTTAAATTTATGAAAAATTTCTGTTGAAATTTTTTTTAAACTGAAATAGTTTGTTAATCCATTGAGCCAATCAATCACAATCTGACACTTTGCATTTCCTTTAAAATAAGATTCAATACTTATATAAATTTATTAAAAAATTACTTTGAAGCAGGGTTTTAAAAAATACTTAGAAGAACTATCAATGCCCCGCCTATAAATCTCATAAAAGGAGAAATATTTTCATTCTGTTAAATTTAAAAAAAAAATATGTTAACCATTACCAAAAATAAATTAACAAAACAATGATGCATTAAGTAAAATAATTAGTCTTATTATTTACTTTGTTTCGGTGTATTCCTCACCTTATAGTACAAATAACTAAATTAATTTTCTGGTACTTATTAGAAGAATATATTATTGTTGCTTAGCTTGTTATTTATTTCGAAGAACACTTTCGATCAGATATTTCTTTACATCTTTTCAGAAATTTTAAACATTGTAAAAATGTTCCACGAGACGATTTTTTTAAAAAAATTAAAAATTATAGGTTAGTTTTTCTTTATTTCATCTTACTTTTGCATCTCAGTCTTATCTGAAATTACTTACCAATGAACAGACCGCTTAGAAGCCGACCTGATCTATTTAATTTTTTTGTAAGAGAACTTTTTCATTTATTGATTAAGTGACAGTGAAAATGGTAATTTAAATGAAAAAGCTTGAAACTAGCAATACTTTTGTAAGCTATACGAAGTTTGTTTTGAACATTCACTGAACTTTTATGACAGAAAAAAGAAATTCAAAATTTTTATTAAAAAAAGCTTGTATGTGTTAATAATAATGTAATAACAATAAAAATATTTCAGTCTTTTTAATTTAAAAAGAAAATGTATTTTTTAGATCTTGAGCAAACAAAAATGATAAAATCTTTAATTCCTAGTCACCCCACCTCAAAAAAAATAATTCTATCAGTAGAATTAATTAAACAATTTTTTGTAGACGATTCTGTAAAACGGTCATATTTAATACTTCTTCTCTCTCTCTCTCTACCTTTTTTTTTGTGTGTGTGTGTGTAAAAAAACTTAAGCAATATGGAGAAAAGAATGGTATTTGTCAATAATTTTTAGAATGGATTTTTTTTATTTTCATAAAAATATATAATCAGCAGATAAAAAAAAATGTAAATTGTTATTCCATATACAAATTTTTAGGCGCCCACCTTCCATTTACTCAGTATTTCAGCCTAATTTCTGAAAAGAAACGCACAAAAATATTGTTATAGCACATTCCTATAGTTTTGAAGTTTCTTTTTGTCATTTTTTCAGAATTTTATTCTCATAATAATTTTTTAAATTTACAGTTCTTTTGTAACCATTGAAGAGAAAATATTGATTGCGGAAAAAAAGATGGAAAATAATACAAAGAATAATTACACAATACAACTTAAGGAATAGAACGCGCCTAAACTAACGACCCTAAGTATTTAAAATATAGTATGTTATTATTTTTTTAATGATTATTGATATAAAAAACGTTTAATTATACGAATAATTTATTTACTAATTAGCATATATCCAAAGTTTTCATTATTCATGTATGTTAATATTGTTTTTTAATAATACTAAATTTCCATTAAAATTTTATGAAAAAACCGCATTATAGTGTAATTCTTTTTTTTTTCTAAAGTTTTATTTTTTAAGTGACAGAAAAACAATAATTGAAATGAAAACATTTGAAAATATCAATACTTTCGTAAGCTATACATTCATTGAACTTTGACACCATGGAACAGAAATTGCTCAAATCCCTTGATTAAAAAAAAAGAAAGAAAAAAAAAAAGAACTATCAACAGATTTAATCAAACTATTATTTGAAGACGATCGTGTAAAAAGGCGATATTTAATACTTCTTTTATTTTTTTGGTACAAAAACTTTATACATAAGCAGAAAATAACAAAGCTATTAATTGATAATTATAATACAGAAACGTGTATATATATATATATAATATATATAATTTTCATAAAAAATACATAATTAAAATATTTAAAAAATGAAACTTGTTAATCCTAATTTTATACAAATTTTTAGGCACCCACCTTCTATTTATCTGAGTATGTCAGCTTAATTTCTGAAAAGGAACACACAAAAATATTATAATGAGCAAAGGAAGTGTAAAGATTACATAAATATGACTGAAACAGAAATAAGTACATTCCTATAGTTTTGTATTTTCTTTTTATTATTTTTACAGAACTTTATTCATATAACAATTTTTTAAATTTTCAGTTCTTTTGTCACCATTGACGTCAGTATTACATTGAAACTTGAATTGAAAAGGAAAAGAAAATATTAAATAATACAATGACACATACTAACGACCCTAGATATTCAAAATAAAGTAAAAAAATTATTGATATCATTAAAAAATAATAAAGTTTGGAAAAAAATGATTACTATAAGAAATAATTTATTTAAAATAGCGTTTAATTATACGAATAATTAATTTAATAATTAGCATATAACAAAACTCCATTTTCATTACTGTTCTTTTTTTTTAATAATAATCAAATTCCTTTACAAAATGGCACTTTATGCCAATACGGTATCTCAAAATCTCATTAAAGTGAAGTTCTTTTTTTAATAATATTATATTAATGAGAACTTTATGTCAAAGCGGAAGCATAAAACCGGATTACAGCAAAGTCCAAATAAATAAATAAATTAGGATCTACTTTCTAAAGCGGATGTAAAAGAACCACTTCACATCTAGCAGAGATCTATTTGCTAAAGCGGATGTAAAATAACCACTTCACATCTAGCAGATCCAAGCATCATAACAGTTGCAAGGAAGAAACGAATGGGTAACCGACGGCGGTGAGCCATCGCTCCCTTTGTTTACTATTTGGCGATAACCCTTGGCGACCATCCACGATAAGGTAAGTACCCCCGGATCTTCGAACTTGTGATGGAATTTTTTGAGATCCAACAGGATATTTTTAAGTAAATAAAAAAATATTAATGCTGATGTGAATTGTTTTCTTTTTGTGAAATATATTTGGCCATATTCAGCCTTTATTTATTCAAATAATAGTATAATCTTTTGATTATAGTAATTCCTTAAATAGTTTGTAAACAGCTTCTATATAATTAAAAAATTTAACTCCAATGTTAGAGTGAAAAATATAATAGTGATTTTAAATTTTAATACTTAGATGTTCCTTCAATGTTGCAGAAATATAAAACATATTTGGTTTTGACAAAAATAGAAAAATGATCATACTTTTATCATTAGCAAAACACTAAATCACCTTTTGTATGATAGACAATAAAATTTAGGCTTCTTTTTCTACATTTTTTTTCTTTTAAATTTAACAAATTAACAGTTAATTTAGAATGATTTCTGATTATACATTTGCATTGAGAAAGTTGCATAGAATGGCCACACATTTGGAAAAAAACAAGTGTTTTATTGCTTCTCATTCCTGATGTAATGTGGGGTGTTTTTTTTATGTTTGGCAATTTGAAATTTTACGAAAAACCTGTTTTTTATTATCTATGTAAAGATAAATGAAGTTTTAATACTTTAGCTTTGAAAAAAAAAATTAAGGAAAATGCAATAACATATTTTGGAAAATTATTTTTGATTATTATTATTGAATGAAAATTATTTAATGATTCCTATTTTTCACAAATATTGGTAATAAATCCACAAAGATTTTTTTTTAAAGCTCTGGAGTTGCAAATAAAATAAAAAAAACATTTAACTCATTTTTTAAAAAGTAATTTTAGAAATGAGCGAGACTAAATAGTGTATTGCCTTAGAATTTACAAATATTTATCAAATGAAGAATCCTATTCGATGAATTGTTTTATAATTTTGAACTGATGTGGGAAAATAAAAATTATTTAAAGGAATGATAAATACAAATCAATATACATTCTCAAAAATTCTTTTTCTTAAATAAAAAGGAGGGAAAAAACATTCAATCAAATTTAAAAGAGTAAAAAATACTTCTTATTCAATGATATGGTGGTAATGCATTTAAATCCTGTTTTTATTTTTAATTAAAATTCCAAAAAATATGTTCTTATTGAATTTTTTATGTTCCACAATCAATTTCTTACCATATTTCAAATTCCTAACTTTAATTATTTGTACTTCACATTTAGAAAAAGTAGTTTTTATTTTTATACTACTCACAAAACCTAAAATTTGTCGAGATGGATCCAACAAATATGTTTTCATATAGACAAAAATCATTAGATTTCAAAAGTTATTTAATTTTGTTTTAAATGTATTGGCACTCCTCTTCTGTTTTATTTATGAATTTTTGTTTTATTTTCCCTTTTATAGAAAAATAAGCTCTTTTAAGGTACTTAAAATTGATTTTAAAATTTCAGCACTATTTATGATGGTATGCACCTTTTAAGCTTAATTGGATGCACACCCACAAATCATTTTTCTTTTCAATATATTTTTGTTTTAAATTTAATATTGATAAGATGCATTTAAAGGAATTTATAAAATACAAACACAAAAGGAGCATTTTTTTTCCGCTTGTCATTATTACTACAAAAAAAATTACAAAACAGTTACTAAGAAAAATTAAAAAGTTTCCTTATTTTACAGAATTCATTGTTACTAATTTTGATAAATTAGTAACAATTGTCATTATTACTACAAAAACTACTACTAATTTGTCATTATTACAACAAAAATAATTACAAAACTGTTACTAAGAATAATTAAAAAGTTTTATTATTTTACAGAATTCATTGTTGATAAAAACATTACAATTAGTAGAATGACACGATAAATATTTACAATAAATAACAAAAAGATTGATACTATTAGAAATGAAAATGACATTCAAAGGAAAAAATGGCTAGAAAAGTATTTTCAAATTCGATAAATGTACCACTTGTCTCATTTTACAATCCTTATTATATTCATTGTATTAAGCATTTAAAAAATTAAATTTGAAGCAGAAGTGAATCAATTTCAATTAATTCGATAATGTGTCAATAGAATTGCAATGGACAAATTTCAAGATAGTTTGAATTTTTTAAAAAAATTACAACTATTATTGTAATGCTTTTGCATTCATTGAAGCCTAATGGGATCACTTAAAAAAATTATCCCGGATTTAATTGCAAATTAAAGCAACGTCTTGACTAGAATCCCACGAATTATGAAATAAGAAAACTGCCGATATTCACTAAGTAGGAGAAACGGATAAAGAGTGATAAATACATTATAACGTGAACCTAAGTTTTTAGGTTTACCAGACAGTAAATCCTCAAGTGACGTCACTTTCGTCATCGCGTGCTGTCGAAAGTGCTGACGGAATTTCGCCGTGTGATAGGGCCAAAGTACCCAACTTTAAAATTGTCTACAAGCGGAAACATTTATCAAAAAAATCTGAAATTTTGTGGAGTGCTTAGTCAAGGGATGGGAATTTTTTTCCGCAAAAAAGTTACCAATGTTACCACCAGAGGGCGCTGAACTTTGAAAACCTGTTGTAAAAATTCAAAA
Organism: Argiope argentata; assembly: GCA_026289955.1. Classification (NCBI taxonomy): domain Eukaryota; kingdom Metazoa; phylum Arthropoda; class Arachnida; order Araneae; family Araneidae; genus Argiope; species Argiope argentata. Next base: position 14,686 of record JAOUZG010029716.1, on the reverse strand, counting down.
GTGTTTCGACGTCACGTAGCAGTTGTTATAAAAGGAAGAAACATTTGCAAATATCTTGTTTGTAAGGCGCTTGCTATTCACAATGACGTTACGCCTGACACAGATTTTCACTTGAATTTATTGATCGCTGTGAGGTTGTTGCAGAATGGCCATGGAATATCCTCTGGTCAGACGAAGCCCCTTTTCACTTAGACGGTGCAGTGCCTCATTTGGGAATCTCAAAAACCACACTGTCGTTAATGTTCCATTACATTCATGGAAAGTGACGGTATGATGTGAATTGTCTGCATCCTTTATTCTGGGTCCTTATTTCTTCGAATAGTTAACGTCTGCAGTTGTAGTAACATACTCCATCACTGGGCGGCGCTATGCATCGATGTTGTAGAACGAAGTTATTCCAGCTCTACAACAACGTCACTGCTTTGACCGCACAATTTTTATGCAAGAGGGAGCTCCTCCACTTATTGCATTGTGTGTTAAAAACATTCTTAAAACACACTTTACAGAAGAACGTCTCATCACTTTACGGACACTTTACTAATGTGTGGACTTCCTGATCTCCTGACTTGAATCCATGTGATTTTTGACTTTGGAGGCGTTTGAAACATTTGGTAGTTCACGAAAATCCCAGAACGTTACCCAATCTGAGAGACAGCACTTCACGCTACGTGCAGAACATTTCTCAAAACTAAGGATGACGAATATTTTAGTACGATATTACGTAACCAATATCAAAAAGTCACAAATGTCAGTGTTCAAAAAGGGGTGTGATTCAAATCACTGACAAATTCTTACTGGTTGATATTTCGATTTCAGGTCTTGGATCACGATAGAAAGTAACAATCGATACGATCTGCCCAATGGACGCTCTTAAAGCCAATTTCAGTCATGCATTGGAAAAGTCTCTTACCCACTGATGCTCTTTCCAGAAACCGACCTATCACAAATAGTTGTGTGGGTGGCGGGATCTTTGAACACATATAGAGAGCTTCCTATTTCACAAAGAGTCAACTCCCCCCATCGCTGGATGCTATGCGCGACTTGTTTCATTGTACAAAAACTAGATTGCTTCCGCATGTATCTTCACAGAGAAATATTAATTTGTGTTTTTAAACAAGTTTCTGCCGATATTCGATGCTTCAAACAAACTTCATATGGATTTATATTCATTCTTAACTGTATATAAACACCATAATTACTAAATTTCCTCGATTGAAACTATTTGATATTAGCTTAGTTAAATTTTCTGTTTCTGGTTAGCATGAGAATTCCGCTGCTCTGAAGGATTTTCCAGTTTTTAAAGACAGAATTCTGGCTTATTTTAAAGCTGTTTTAAAAAATAAAAGAAATATTTTAAATTAATTGCCAATGATACATTTCTTTTCATTGATTTATAAAAACATTTTGGGAAAGATGCACAAAAATTCATGGAAATTTAAATACTTTTTTTAAATTTTATAACATAATGTAAAGGCTTGTGTCGTGGCTTACGTGTAGGCAAATAAAGTACAAGCTTTAAAAAAATTATCTTCTTTATGAAACATTTCTTTCAACTCACAACTTTCAACATCAAAACTTTCCTTTTTGAATCACACACAATTTTAAACAATAACATCGCCATCTTTATTCTCCTCTTCTCTTTTTTTCCCGTTGCCAATCCACAAAAAACAACCAAAGAAACTTCATTTGTATTTTTGGTTGCCATACAGGAAATATATAAAAACAAATTAAAGAATGAATTTAAAATAAAATAAATTTAAAATTTAGTGACCCTGACACCTTCCCCCCAGAGTCATATTAGATCCAAAGATTTAATATGGCAAAAAAATAATAAGGGTCACATCATTTACACTTATCAATAGACTTTCCCTAATAATAAATAATTTTAAAGTTCCAAAAATTCTTAAATTCTGTATAAAGTTCTAATTCGTCTTTTTCTATTTACAGTCGAGATAGCGCATCTGCATTGCTTAGTTTTGACCCTTTTATGTGACTTGCCTCGATGTCATGGCGTTGAATGGCTAACGCCCATCACTGCAATCTTGGACATTGTGGCACAGCACTCGTAAGAAACACTAGCGGATTATGATCGGTTAGCAAGAAGATCTTAGCTCCACAAAGTAAAGTTTCAAATCTCTTCAAAGCCCAAATAATAGCATACGCTTCTCGATCGATTGTAGACCACTTCTGTTGTGTTGGACTCAGTTTCTGGCTTCCAAAAGCTATTGGATGTACATTGTTTCCTTCATCCATTTGGCCTAGACAACACCCCACTGCTGTCTGCGAGGAATCCGTGTGCAAGTAGTATGGTTTCTCTATATCAGAAACTTTTAATTCTGTAATTCCACGCAATGCGGCCTTCAACTTGTTGAATGCTTTTTCAGCCTCTTTGCTCCATGGAATTTCATTCGGCACTTTCTTCTTAGTTAGTTCTGTTAATGGTAAAGCAATTTTTGCAAAGTTTGGAATATATTGCCAGTAAAAATTGCATAATCCTAATGCACTCCTCAGTTCTTTCTTTGTCTTGGGAGATTTTAAGTTTTGAATCGCCTTTATTCTTTCTTCATCAGGTGCGTACCTACCTGAACCAACTACATGTCCCAAGTATTTAACTTTCGGTCTTGAAAAATCACACTTGTCCAAATTTACTGAGAAATTAAAATACTCCAATCTTTTGAAAACTTCATCCAATTGTTTCATATGCTCCTCCCACGTATCAGAAAATACTGCTAAATCATCAATGTAAGCACAAGCAAAGTGAGATATAGGTTGGACCATTTTAGACATGGCTCTTTGATAAGTTGCATCAGCGTTCCTTAATCCAAACGGTAATACATTCCATTGATACTTATCTCGGTGAGTTCGGAAAGCTGTTAAATATTTGCTGCTTTCTTCCATTGGTATAGCCCAATATCCATTCAACATATCTAGCACCGTTATAAAATTTTTCTTCCCTACTAAGAAATTCAACTCCATCATATTCTGAATCGGATATGCATCAGGTACAGTCAGTGCATTTAAACTTCTGAAATCTATGCATAACTTTATGGTTCCATCTTTCTTATGAACACATACTACTGGGTGTGCTATTTCACTTACTACATGTTCAATTAATCCTAACTCTAATAATTCATCTATTTGTGCTTCCACTTCTCTTTTCAAATTCTCCGGTATCTTATAAGTTTTGGGTTTCATGGTTTCCTCTCCAGCTTTTAACTTTATCACATGCTCCCCAACTTTAGCTCTTTTAATTCTTCTAGAAAACAACGTTTTGTATCGATATAGTAAATCCTTCAACTGCTTTTGTTGTGTCTCGGTTAGGTATTCAACATTCACTCTTTCTAATGCTTCATCATTTCTCTCAGCTATTGAAAGTTTTGGTGTTTCGTATATCTCGCCGAATTCTTCATCAATATCATAAACCATTCCAATAGTCTGAATTCTTGCTTTGTATTTTCTCATCTTGTTTACATGGAGCAATCTTAAATTCCCTTCATTCATCCTCAAATAGTAGGAATTTGGTTTTACTCTCCTCACAACTTCAACAGGACCTATCCATCTAGCATAAAGTTTATTGGTTGATTCCGGTATCAATACAAGCACTTGATCTCCTGGTATAAATTCTCGAGGTTTCTTTCTAATATTGTAATATTCAGCGTACTTACTTTGTTGTACCTCACTTGTCAATTTTGCTTTTTTTATTGCTACCTCTAACTTTCCTCTTAACTCCTTCAAATAATTCTCTACTGATCCTTTCAGGTTTAGAGGTAATAATATCTCACCAGTCCAAGCTGATTTTAATATCGACAGCGGACCTTTTGGTTCTCTTCCATACATCAGCAGAAAAGGTGGAACACCTGTCGTTGCATTTGGAACTTCTCTATAAGCCCATTGTTATGACTGAAGACTTTCTGACTTTTAAAAAAGACCCTTTTTATTTAACATCAGGAAAAATCGAACTATCAGCTACATAAATAGGGATGGAATTCTAAATCACAATTTTTCTTCGTTACCAGATCCTTTAACTCAATAACAATTTAATTAATTAGAAAGGGCAACAGGAAGTGGGAAATACAAGATGAGTGGCAACATTCTCCCACCTTTTGTATTGCATGCAAACACTTTAAAGCAATACAAAACACAAGCAAAATTATAACACATTTAAATAAAAAAAATAAACAATCGTATACATGAGATTATAAAAGTAAAGATTAGACCAGTTCACAAATTCAGTCTTTTTACAGGAATTAATGGACGGCCATATCGAGATTTCTTTCCTTCCTCGGGAACATCAACTGCAGTAGGGCCCGGATTTTGTGCAGAAAATTCAGTTCCTTGGTGGTCCTTGCTGATATGATCACTAACACTAAGCTCCAGAGGATAAATTCGTTGAAGCGGTCGTATGATTTCACCACTGGCTAGGCGCAACTTGGCCACACGTTCCACACCGTCCTTTCCAGGAAACAATTCGATCACTTGAGCCAAAGGCCAATTCATTCGGTTTGGGTTCTTTGATTCAACGATGACAATTTCTCTCGGAGAAATCATCTTTCTTCTTGAAGCTACTTTAGGACTTCTTACTAACTCTCCTAGGTATTCTTTGTAGAAACGTTTGCGTAAATTTGATCGTAGGGTATGAAGGTAACGCACCCGTTTCAATATATGCTGAGAATCAATCAGATCCAAATCAAATGCTTCTCTTTCTTTTATATCTTGGATGAAATGAGCTGGTGTAAGTGGTTTAAGCTCCTTGGGATCGTCTGACATATATGTTAGTGGTCGCCCATTTATTGTAGCCTCACAATCATAGAGTAAAGTCAACATTTCTTCATATGTTACGCAAGCTTTGCCCAAACATTTTCGGAGAAGTTCTTTAATACTGCGGACCATCCTATCCCAAAATCCAACGTACCATGGGGCGGAAGGGGGGCTAAACATCCATTTTATTTTCATTAAAGAACACTCAGTTTGAATGAAGTCCCAATCCAAAGATTTCAAGGCATTTGCTGCTCCCACAAAGTTCGTACCATTATCTGTGTATAACGTTGAACCTCTTTCTCTTCTAGCCCAGAATCTTCTCAAAGCTTGCATTAACGATTCGGTAGAGAGAGATGAAACTAGTTCCAGATGGACTGCTCGATATACCGCACATGTGAATAGAACTATATACGCTTTGCTTCCACCACGTAAGGAAAGCGGACCGGCCAGATCCGCGCCAGTTATTTGAAAGGCTGCAACTCTGTGTATTCTGTCTGGAGGTAAAGGAGCTGGATCTGGATTAACTTTCCCAGCTGTTAGCCTCTTGCATTTTATGCACTGTCGTAAAATTGCTCTTATAACTCTCCGACCCTTGGGAATCCAGAATTTATCTCTTAAATGAGCTAAGGTCGTTAATACCCCAGCATGCATTAAGGATCTATGAATATGCAAAACCAGTCTTTCCAGAAGAGGGTGGTCTGGTAGAACTGTTGGATGCGTAAAGTCCTCTGGATCTTGACTGAGAATTAGTCTTGTTTGAACTTTCAGTATGCCATTTTCTTCGAAAAATTGTATAGTATCCTTATACTTTTCACGTATTTCAGAGGGCCATTCTGACTGCATGATTTTTATCAGAGTCTCCTCTGCTTTTTCAATCTCTTCACATGAAAGGGAATTGACTAACTTAGGAGAGTTTTTCTTAATATTGTTGCAGAATCTGAGAACATAAGCTGTCATTCTTAGAACCTTTGTATAGCTTGAAAAGTACAGGAATCTATCTCCAAATCTCTCTTCGTTTCCTGTAATTAAATTTGTCTCAACTGTCTTACGCCGCTCTAGAAAGGCTTCGTCCGGAATCTCTGGTACCTCAGAACATGGCCAAGATTCTTCGACTTTATACAGCCAACTTGGACCCTCCCACCATTGTCTTTGCAGGAGGTCCGACCAATCGTAGCATCGTGTAGCCAGATAAGTAGGGTTCACCTCTCCAGGTACATGTCTCCAGTCATCTAAATTACTTAAATCCCTGATCTCCTTTACTCTATTTCCCACGAATGTGTTCCGCGACTCTTTTTTCTTAATCCAACTTAAAACTACCATTGAATCGGTCCAAAAGTAGGTTTTAGAAACTGTTCGTAGGATGGAATGTACAGTTTCTGCTAATCGAGCACCTAACGCTGCTCCCAACAATTCAAGTCATGGGATTGTGGATTTTTTCATTGGAGCAAGTCGAGCTTTAGCTGCTGTGAGCTTCAATGTAACTTGACCTTGTAATTCACTTCGTAGAAAAGCGCATGTGGCGTAAGCGTAGGCAGAAGCATCTGTGAAGATGTGCAGTGATAAATCATCATATTTTTCAGGAAACAATCTTCGAGGTATTGTACATTTAGGTATCAGATGCATGGTTTTCTCCCATTGTCTGTATTTATGCTCAAGTTCTGAGGTTAACACTTCGTCCCAGCCTAATTTTCCTCTCCAAGCTTCTTGCATAAGCAACTTTGGTAACAATAAAGCCGGAGTAGTAAAGCCAATCGGGCAATAAATGCTGTTGATTACAGATAGAAGTACCCTTTTTGTAACTGGTTTATCTTGGGTACAATCTAAATTTGATGGTGACTTGCAAGAAAGTTCGTCTCTGATTACATCCCAACTCAGACCAAGTACCATTTGTGCATTTTGATCTTCCTTACAGTCATTAAAAGCCCAAGAGCGCAATTCAAAAGCACATTCTTTCATTATTTCTATGGATTGAGATTTCAGTTGTTCCAATTCTTTAGCGTCGTTAACACTCGTCACCAAATTGTCCACGTAGAATCCTTCCCGTAAATGACCAATTGTCTTCCTGAGGCTCTCTGTCTGGAATTTTTCTCGTTCTAGGTGGTAACTTATAGTGGCATTTAGCAGAAAAGGACTAGAGGAAACACCGAAGACTACTCGACAATGACGATAAATTCTTATTTTTGACCATTCAGCGTTCTCCCACCATAAAAATCTTAGGACATCTCTATCTACAGGTCTCAAACGTATTTGTAGAAATGCTTGTTTTATATCTGAAATTACACCTATGGCACCAGAACGAAATCTCAACAGTAGAGGCGGGTTTTTTTGTATAAGACTTGATCCCACGCTTAAACATTCATTCAAGGAGGCAAATCCCGGTTTCTTGAACGAAGCGTCGAATACTGGGCGAACCTTTGTGGTATCGCTTGAGGGCTTAATGACGGGTCTATGAGGAAGGTAATTGGCTTCCTTGGCTATTTCATCCATTGAAACAGCTTCTATAATGCCTTCTGAAACCCACTGTTTGAATACGTTATCGAAGGCTTCAAAGTAATTTTCGTTTATCAAACGCTTAGTTGTTGTACGAATTCTGGATTCTGCTGCATCGCATTTATCATATAGAGCAGGATGTCCGGCTAACCATGGTAAAGCTACTTTATATCTTTGATCTTCACAGATCCTAATTGTTTCCTTAAAAGGAGTCAATGTTTCTTCTTCAAGGAGGCTTTCGTTTTTCTTCTCTATTGGATCTGTGATACCCAAAACTTCTAAGTCCCACATTTTAGGCATCTCCATATTTTGAAAGCTTAATGTGACTAGGTTAACAATTTGATTTTTCTTTCCCAGTCCTAGAATTGTCCAACCCAGCAAGGTCTCAACTGCAGATACACCTGAAGATAATACCTCTATTCTCCCAGTCAAAATGCTTCCGAATATATCAGCTCCCAGCAGAACTCGTATGGATGGTGAATCTCTTCCGACATCTGTTAGTTTTATTCCTCGGGAAGCAAGCTCAGAAAGCAATGTACTATCATGGATTCTCGGCAAGGCTGAGCATATCCTTGGTTGCTCGAGAAGAGACAAAGGAGTTGAATATTTACGATTTAAGCTTTCTACGTTTACTATATATCTTTTATGTTCAGAAGCAGGAGAAATTACTCCTCCAAACAATCCTTGAGAAAATACTTCTCTTCCAGAGGGAGAAAGGTTTAGTTCTGCAACTAAATTCTTTTCGATATAAGATCGTTGTGATCCATCGTCCAACAATGCTCGAACACAGAATTCCTTATCTTTATTTCGTAGTTTGATCATGATAGTTTTAAGATATATTTCGTGTTCAGAGGGAAGATTTGTCAGCAATGTTCCTGTAGATTTCTTCTCATCATCGGTCGTACTGTTCTTAGACGAAACATTTTCTTTTCCCTTGTGTAGTTCTGGACATAGTAATACATAATGTCTCCGTTGGCAAATTAAACATCTCACATTACTGTGACACTTTCTTGCAATGTGTCCAGGCTTGAGGCAAACGAGACAGCATCTTTTCCTTATAACGTGTGATTTTCTGTCTTCGTAACTCATCTCTGAAAATTTTTGACAGTCTTTACTGAGATGATGGCGGTTGCAGAAAATACGAGTTTATCGTACAACTAAGTTTTGCTTCAGATGTGCTTGAAATTAACGAAGCCGCGGTGGGTTCATCTTTGTGTACCGATTTCTGATAATCTTTTCGTATACCACCATTTCCCTTATCTTTGCCGAATCCATCACGAGCTAAGCGGATCATTTCTTCTGATTCGACTTCATGGCGTAAAAAGCACATTAGTTTTTCCAGGGATCTCTGACTAGTAGCGTCATCTGTATTTTCTGAAATTCTACTCCTTTCCCATGCTCGCAAAACATTTTCTGGCAAACATGACTCAACCAATGGCTCTAGAAAGTCAGCAAATTTTTCCTTTGTGCGCCCTAAGCTTTCCAATGCTCTTAATTTTGTCTCTAGTAAATCGTAGAGGGTGGCTAAATCAGGGGCATTCTTACCGGCCGTAGCATTTTTCAGAACCAGTGAAAGGAGATCGCGAACATATATTTGCACTAGGAGATCGTCCCGGCCAAATCTTAATTTTAGCTGTTGGACGGCTTTCGGATAATTTTCGGTGGTTATTGGGAAACTGGATATTAATCTAGCAGCTCTTGAATCAGGCACCATAGACTGGTATAAATACTGGAATTTGTCTATAGCAGTCAGTTCTTCTGAGTCATGTATTTTTGAAAAAATGCTCCAAAATGTTAAATATTCTTTAGGATCACCCGAAAACATTTTTAATTCAAATTTAGGTAAATTTAATTTTACTGAATCACGCTCGGCAGAACTTGACAAAGATCCAGAATCTTTATTTAATAGCGTTTCTATCTTTGATTTAATCTCAAGAAAAGTATCTCTATATTCCTCTGCCGCCTCAAAATCGACTTCTTACTCATTAACAGTCTCAGTATCTTCTAAAAGTAATGACGAAATATTATTTTAAATCTCATCTAAACGTAAAAATTTATCTTGTAATTGAGCATTCAACACGTATAGCTTATCGCCATCCTTGGCGTCTACTTTCGTCGCCAAATATTGCTTCAACTTATTCACGGTAGCCGTAAACGAAGCTCTTAACGATTTCCGTTTTGTTTTAAAAGCATCCATATTTATAAATGCACTAAAAATAGTAACTTAAAATGATTCGTAATAGATTCTTAATTTCTGTTTATACTGAAGCAATGAAAGTGATTATATTTTCTTAAACTTAAATCACTTTGATCAACATAAACAGCATATCGTATACTTAAGCAGAAATTTAAATCATTCGTACCTGTACATCTTTTTAATTTCAAGTTCTTCAAATGCAGAGTACAAACTCTGTCCTGTCACCGGACGCCACTTTGTTATGACTGAAGACTTTCTGACTTTTAAAAAAGACAGTTTTTATTTAACATCAGGAAAAATGGAACTATCAGCTACATAAATATGGATGGAATTCTAAATCACAATTTTTCTTCGTTGCCAGTTCCTTTAACTCAATAACAATTTAATTAATTAGAAAGGGCAACAGGAAGTGGGAAATATAAGATGAGTGGCAACACCCATAGTAAAAATGGTATTTGCCAACTTCTTCCTTCCTCTCTGATAGTATGATGCAGCATATTCTTAAAAGTTTGATTCCATCTCTCAATTAAACCATTTCCTTCCGGATGGTACGGTGTTGAAAAGCGTAGACAAGCTCCTAAAATTTTTAAAAACTCTTGCGTTAAATTTGATGTAAAATTAGTTGCATTGTCCATTACAATCACTTCGGGAATTCCCGTCCTACTGAAAATTTCCAGCAGAGCTTCACAAGTATTCTTAGCCATCAAAGATTTTAGAGGGACTGCTTCTTGCCATCTAGAATGTTGATCCATCAAACACAGAATATACTTATGTCCCTGTGATGATATTGGTTCTACAGGACCTATTAAATCTACATTTACCACTTGGAATGGTAGTTCGGGACAACATACAGTTGTTATTGGAATCTTATCAACTGCACGATTTACTTTTCTGCATTGACAACCATGACAGTAACTACAATATGCTCTAATCTCCTTGCTCATACCTGGCCAATAGAATGAGAATTTGATCATCTGAATTGTTTTCTGAGCTCCTAAATGTGCTCCAAATACTGATTCATGTGCAATTTCTAGTATCTTGTTCTTTCTAATTTCAGGAATCACTAGCTGTCTTACCTTATTTCCACACATAATCTCTTCATGGTAAGGCATATTATCCTCCAACACATATCCTCCTATGTTTTGCTTAGCCAATCTCCATGCTTCTTGAAGAGTATTGCACCTCCTTTGTTGATTCTTAAATATCTCTGCTTTATTTCTGTTATTCTCTTCAGCATCATACTTCCCTATTATCGGCTCCCCTTCTTCCATTTCATTATTCACACTCACATTCACTGCTTCATTTTGAGCATCTTATCTTAAGTTCACAGCAACTGTGACAGTTGGATTGTACATTCTCTTTTGTTCCTTCAATGCTTCATATGTTTCCATATCCAATAATATGTCAGCATTTAGTCCATACATAGTTGCCACTATCGTCTTAATTACAGGTGTAATATACGAATTCGTCACTAACCCAATTTCCACTTCTTTTAGTTCAGCCTTTAAACACGTACAAAACGCAGGTTGCAGCATTATGTATCCTGTAGAATCTACTTCTTTACCCACCACACTGCTTCTAAACACACTTATTTGTGCTCCTGAATCTACAATAGCTTCGTACTCAGTTTCTCCATATAAAATTTTTACTATTTTAAGATCAGACATCTTTGGCTGAACAGCAACCCCTTTCTGATTTTCCATTACAACCTCACCGTTGAATCTCACAGTAACTACTTTGTTTTCGCTCTCTTTTTCTTCAAGAACTTTGACTTCCGCCACTTTAACCTCAGTCCGTCCTTTCCCTTCTTTCTTATCCTGACAAAATCTGGCCAAATGTCCTGCTCGCCCACAGTTGAAGCACGTAACTGGGTTTTTGAAAGAATTTCGCTTATCAAATCTCCTGTGATTACTCGGCTCTTGTCTATATTCTTCACCAAAGATATGATTTCTTTTATTAAAATAGCTTTGTTTTTCTTGACGGAAATTTCTATACGATGGATACAAAGAGGCTTTATTATATTGCCTTGCATTTTCATATTCATCTAACTTCTCAGAAAGAGCATCAACTGTAATAATTTTACTCCAATAATCAATAAAATGCTGTTGAATATCTCTCGATACCTGTTCCTTCATCTGCTCCACAATAACAAGCTGTTTCAGACTTTCAAAATCATTAATTTTTAATCCCATAATCCACTCGTTGAAATAATTCGCCAACTCAAACCCAAAATCTCAGGGCCGGGATGGCCTTGTTGGTAGAGCGTTGGACTCGTACTCCTTAGGTTACGGGTTCGAAGCTCACAGGCCAAAACAATCCCCAAGTGTTTGGCGATTGGTGCTCGTTAAATCTGTTCGTGGTCGCAAAGTCCTCTATATCGAGAGTAATATCACTGGGGGTACTGGGCCAGGGGTGATCGTTCCCTGTGCCAGGTCTAAATTACGATCTGAGATGAATGAATGATTTGCGTGAATGTAGTCCGCCCCCTAAAAAGGGTTGTGACGTGTGTGTAGCTAAGTCGTACTCTTGGCCCTAGATGGCGCTACTTGTAAAACAAGAGACGTATATTTCCGGCTTAAATTCTGCTGATGTATCAGCTGGGCTTCTCCATGGCAAGTGCTATAAGTAACAACAACTTATATTAGTTATTATTTTTCATCTTTCTCATATTATACCTTTTGAGAAATTAATTGCTATTATATGGTAAAGCTCGTTTCAAATAATTATATTATATTCGTTTGCAACAATTATCGTATTTTCATATCGTTTCTTATCACTTTTTATTACCCTATTCTAAAGAATTTCGATGATTAAATATTTAGTTAATTGTAGGTTCACATTATAAAATATTTTGGAATTTTTATGTGCTTTATTGTAGATCCGAAATTGTGAACATTGAGTATACATCTTTTCATCTGGTATTTTATTTTGTTATTTTTAAGAATATTATTATTTGTGGTTATTGCATAAAAATCCTTAAATTTATTATTGTAACTGAAATTAGTTTATTAGTAAAATGTAAAATCGCGTATTGAAAAAAAAATTAGCTCTCAACGTTCTGTAAAAGCTGAGAGAACAGCTCTTTCAGGAGAGGGTGATTTTGTAGGATATCCCAAAGAACTATTTTAATTAACCAACATCTGCCTTCATCTTGTTTTGTCAACATCCGATGATATATGAAATCCAAAGCAAGAGTTGTAAAGGTTAGATTATTTCCCAGAGGACTATAATTTTTAATTAGTTTAGCATTCCAGAACAACGCCACCTATTGGTCTTTTGAAAGTCTGTCCCAATTAACTTTGAGGGAGAGGCCCCAGGAACTTTCGTTAAGAGAAGACGTCTTTCTTCCCGCGTCAGCGATTCCCACAAAGCTCAGCGGATGCGCGGTAATATATATTTTCAGTCATAATGTGTCACTATCTCTTACGTCCTCCTAGAGGAAATAATCTTACTGATTATTAAATATCTCCATGTTTTAGTTCTTTTTAATGTTTCCCTGTAAATACTCCCCCTGTAAATATTCCCCTTTAACTCTAAATAAATTCTTTTATTTTTCTAAAGAAGTCTCTTCATCCTTCGTTTCTACTATTTTAATTTTGGTTTAGAAACTAACACGTTATATATATATATATATATATATATATATATATATATATATATATATATTACGTGTCACGTTGTTTGTCCGCGATGGACTCCTAAACTACTTAACCGATTTTAATAAAATATACACTCCACTTGCAGTTTGATCCAACTTAAAAGATAGGATAGTTTATTTTTTGAAATATCAATTAGTTTGGGAGAAATTAATTAAAACCCTTTAATTTCTGTGAAATTTAAACCTGTAAAGTTATTTTCCGAGTGAAACATGGTCTTCCGGAGCAGCGATCGCTCATGAGTACCGTTTCGTCCAGTAAAATCGCGTTTTTAAAATTGCCATCGTTACGCGTCCGTTCAACTTATACTCAATATCGCTGTGGAATCGGATGGACTTTTTATCGTAGACCACGGAGGTATAATTTATTTTACGAAATATCAACGCAAAAATTAAATATCGATTTTTTTTAAAAAAAAAGTCAATTTTGACGGGTCCATTTCTCGAATGGCCCTGTAAAATAGACGCTTAGCTGGAAAAATACAGAAAATATGTTTTCTGAGAGACAATACGATGTAGTATGTTGCAATACAATTTTAAAAATCGAATTTCTAAAACTGAATTTTTGGCGAATTTTTTAATGAAGAGCCTAAAATTCGCTTTAATATTTAATTACGCCGAAACTTTTCAACACAACTTAATCATTTTTTTTACATAACATTTGATAAATTTTTCAAAATCGTGTGAAAGATTGTAAAAATCTGGCAAAAAATTGTGCATTAATTTTTTTTGTCGTTTATTGAGTTTTCCTCTTCAACATCACAAATCTAATCCATTGATAAATAAAAATGAGACTAAACTTTTTTATATATAATTTGGCATTGCTTTGACACACCCTGATCAATTTTGAAAACAATCCAGCAAAAACTATGCATCTTAGGAATTCATTCCAGTTTTTCCACCTAACATACTTTACCTGAAAGTTGGGACACCAGAAATGCTACTACGAAACCTTTGTCCTCCAAAGTTATACAATGGCATCAGACTAAAAGTGACTAGACTTAATAAGCATGTAATCGAAGCTACGATAATCACTGGATGCGCTCCAGGTGAGTTGGTTTTAATACCCGCATTCCACTAATTCGTCAGACTATCCTTTTGAATTTAGAAGAGTGCACTTTCCTGTAAAAGTTTGCTTTGCAATAACCGTTAATAAGTCACAAGGACAGACATTAAAAGTAGTAGGGATCGATTTAAGAGGAGACTCTTTTTCACACGGCCAATTTTATGTAGCTTGCTGCAGATTCAGTTCATCAAGCAACTTAATAGTTTTAGGACCAGAACCCCCCCCTCCCCCCAAAAAATGTTGTATGCAAAGAAGTTCTTTCTTAAACATAGGTATAACAATAAAATGTGGATAGCCAGCAGTTGCAAAGAAAATCATTACTTTAAATGGATCCTTACGGACAGTTAAGGACAAGGGCACATATATAAGGAGTCCAGGGGCACCGGGACCCTCCCAAAATTAGAAAACATTATAGGTAATAAGTAATTATTATAGGGTATTTTCTGAACTAGGTGCACATAGCACTGTTATCCCCTACTAATTCCATTACCCGAGCAATGCCGGGTACGGGAATGCTAGT
>JAOUZG010029685.1:11908-23831 GCA_026289955.1 Argiope argentata | reverse complement strand
TATATATATATATATATATATATATATATATAATGAAAAAACACATTTAAATGATTTGCTGAGAATAAATAGCAGAGTCGTGGCCGAAATCATGGAGAATAAAGATTGAATTTTTAGTTTTTTTTTTATTCCATCATGGGAGCAGGCATTATTTACAAGCGAAGGCGACGTGCACAACACAGAACGACACAACGGAATTTACGAAAGCTAAGTGTACAAAAGAGGGCGGGAAATCATTATCCCTGGTCTTAAATACCAAGACTTATTTCTAAACTAAGAAATGAATTAACTTTATCAGTGGATATTTGATAAATCTTTGCTGATTAATTCAAAAAGTCAGTCCTTATATCACATGAACTCTATCACATATGCCCAAGTGTTATTAATAAGTGTTATAATGCAATTCTGAATAGGTGTCGAAGGAGTTAATTTGGAACAAATTTTTATGCCCTTTAATTAATACAATTCCAGGATATTTTTTAAAATAATTTATTGAAAAGGTTATAAATATGTTATAGGCTTTAGCGAAGCAGAAATAGAATTTAAACAACTTGAAATTAATAATGTTAGGTTATTCTTTTTTGAGGGGTGAAAGGAGGCTCCCCCAAAGGAGCTTAAATTAGAATTTAAATTATTTTCTGAATTTGATGTTCAGATCAAGAGGTCTATCCATACTCTCAGAAAGCATTTGTAATCATTATCATTAATTGGAGTTGGAAAAAAACTAAAGGAAAAAATTATAATTAATATAAAAAGACACCAAACAATATGTGTGCTTTTATATCTTGAGGAATAAACGAATAAAAAAAGAAATGCTACAGTTCATAAAATATCAAACTTGAGTTTAGATTTTATATGTTGATAGGAACTAGAAAATCAAAACCCATTTTGTACTATTGAACTGATTTAATGAATCTGATTTAAATAAATGATGTAATTTTATTTCTACTAAAATGACATAAAACTTGAGTACTAGCGAGTTTAAAAACATAAAATGGCATGAAAGCTATGGAGATTTAAAATATTTCACACTTTTATATCTACAATTATTATAATAAGAATTTTATACACCTATAGCTTTAAACGACCAGTTTCCAAACATTATTTCAATTTCCTTCCAGCTATATTGCAAATATTTGACAAATTAACAATTATTTTATAGGTTTGCTATTCTAAAATTTAATGTTATAGTTTTTAGTGACAATTTTTAAAAGATTATTTAATTATTTTTGACTATATCACAATCAGGGTGGATATTAAGATTTTTCCATATTTAGTATAAATTATAGTTTGGCATAATATAATATTCAAGCAAATTAAGTAGTTCTAAGGAAAGGCTAAAAATGTAATAATTATTTTATTTTCATTTTTAAAAATTTCAAATATTGATGGTAATTTGGACATTTGCTTGCCTTACATTTATATGAGGGAAAACAAACTTTGTTTCATTTTCCGTTGAAGACAATTTTATTCAAATTACATAAATTGTTATATAATTATTCAATTTATTTGATGTTCTCTATTTAAGGAGTGTTTTCCCCAAATGAAATATTCGACTATTTTAGGAAGGATTTTTAAAAAGCATAACTGCTATTTAAATTTATAATTTACAAGGAAATAAATATTATAATTTCATGCTGAATAATTTATAATCTTTGAAGCATAATATCTTATCAAATATGATAGCAATTAAGTGTTAGTAATAAGTATTAAGGAAATGCGTTTGCTTTTAATTTCAACATCATCTTTAAGATAATTAGATAAAATTATTTAGCAGTAGACATGTGAGTTTTAAAAATTTCTTTGAAATACTTCAACATTGTAAAGTGGTTATTCAATGTATCAATTAAAAAAACTTGTAAGTATATATAAATAGCTTATTAAGAAAATGCTATTATTCAAATACATAACACAAATCAAATAAATTATTTCAATCCAACAGTTTTTAAAATATACAAAATATTCTCTTTCACAGTGCAACTTAAATACAATTTTAACCATTGTTGGTAAGTTAAGAGATTAATACATGCAAAAAAAGTAAGAAAGAGTAACCAATGCATGAAAAAATATACATATTACCTAAAAGCATTTTATTTCTTCAAGTTTACACTTGTTTAGTTTTTTCAATTCTATTTTATTACTAAAAATTATTTTTCAATTATTATTAGTATTATTTCAAAAAATTTCAAATAAAATTTTATTAATCATTGCTTTAAAATAATTTTATAACAATTTTGTTATATTAGCAAGAGTTACAAGGCAGCTCTTTAAATCCTTGTCAAAAGAATATTTTTCTACTGTTCCGTTTATTCTATCATCTAGATCAGGGATGCACAACCTATGCACTGCGGGCCAAAATTGACCCGCATAGCCTTCGTAGTTGGCCCGCGAATGTTGTTAATAAAATATGACTAATTTAAAATGAAATGAGACTTTTTTCAAATGAAAAATAATAAAAATCTGAAAAGAAAACGATTCTACATCAGAATAAATAATTAACAGTTGTTCATTAATTTTATTTACTTTTTATTACGCGGCTTTTCAGTTTGTTCCCTTCATGGCTAACGGCGAGTACGATTTTCGTATAGGAGAAAGCTCGCGAACGTGAAAAATTTCCACCCATGAAAATGCAGTATGAGGATCCAATTCAAATCTTTCATAAAGCATTTGATAATCGGTTTTCAGATTTTAAAAGTGCCAAACGAAATTTGATGAATTTACTTCTCCATTTTCTGTTGATGTTAATCTAGTGGTTGAGAGTATGCAGTTAGCCTAAATTGATTTACAGAAGTCTGATTTTATTCAAAAATCAGTTCAAAGGTAAACCGATATTAGAATTTTATAAAGATTTGCTATAGGAATTTTTATGCTTAAAGAAAAATGCAGCTGCATGTGCAACTTTCTTAAAAGCACTTACATTTGTGAGCAAATTTTCTCACTAATGAATTTAAACAAATCAAAATTAAGAATGAGATGAGAACCTTTCTGCTGTTCTACGCATTGCTACAACTAATATTAAGCCCAACATAAAATCAAGAACTTTAAATAAATTCATTATTTTTACTAATTTCGATTATTAATTTTTTTCTCAAAATTTAAATTGCGTTCTCTGTATAATTACCAAAAAGTTTTCCTCTGTTATTCTATTTCAAGTTTGCACCCTTTTTAGCAGGAATCTCTTTTTTTTTTAGGTTTAGGTAATCGTAGCTATAATGTTTGTGTTTTATTCATTTATTTATTGCATAATGTGTGCATGAATGAAATAAGTAAAGTAATAATTGTAATTCATGCGTATTGCCATAAAAAAAAACTCCAATGTTTTTGCGTTTTTAATATTTTTTAGCTTTCATGTGCTTTTTTGGCCCTCGCCATGATCTCTTTTCATATTTTGGTCCCTCATCCTGAAAAGGTTGTGCATCCCTGAGCTAGAATTATATATTTTTTCGCTCTCCCTTTTTCATCTAAATTTAATCTAACCCCTAATCTAAAATAAACTATTAAAAGTGTATCTAGCGTTCTTAAAGAAAAAGTTACAGTTTTAACGTGAGAAAAAAAAAGCGAATATTTCGAAGATAAGGACCCTTAATTATGTCACTTAATCTTATCAATGCGAGAAACATGCATTCTCTTTAGCCCCTCTAGATGCACGCCAAGTTTTCCTGCCAAAGGTGATTAAATTCCAGTAAACCTACCATGTGAGCGCAAATGACACCCTCTAATGAGTTAGCATTAATGAGACTGAGCGCAAGTGACACATTCCCCTTGGAACAGACCTCCCATAAATAGTTGTGGCTGGCGGTGGAACATTTGACCACACGCATAGAGGTTCCTATTTCACAAAGAGTCAACTCTCCCCATCGCTGAAAGCTATACGCATCTGTTCTCATTTTACGAAAACTAGATTTCTTCCGCATGTATCTTCAAAGAAAAATATTAATTTGTGTTTTAAAACAAGTTTCTGCCGATATTCAATACTTGAAACAAACTTCATTTGGATATATATCCATTCTTAACTGAATATAAATACCCTAATTACTGAATGTCCTAGACTGAAAAGATTTGATATTAGCATAATTAAATTTTGCTGTTTCTTTTTATCATGAGAATTCCGCTGCTCTGAAGGATTTTCCAGTTTTTAAAGATTGAATTCTGCCTTATTTTAAAGCTTTTTTAAAAATAAAAGAAATATTTTAAATTAATTGCCAATGATAAATTTCTCTTCATTGATTTATAAAAACATTTTGGGAAAGATGCACAAAAACTCATGCAAATTTAAATACTTTTTTTAAATTTTATAACAGAGAATGTAAAGGCTTGCATCACGTATATATCAATAAATTTGTTTAGTTATCATCAATATTATGGCTGGCAATATGATAAAAAAATGCTTCCTTTGTTAAAATTTCGTGGATTTCAGAATTCATCGGGAAATAATTTATAATGTTCTCATTTAAGATATTCTTTTACTCTTTTTGCTTTAATTGATTTTCTTTAAAATATTTTTTATTGGAATGAACTTAAATAAATTAATAATTAAAATAATATTTCTTCTGCCTTTTTTCTTTCTTTCTTCTTCAAGGTGTTTTTAGTGTATATAAAAGAGAATTGATATCATTAGACTCAAAAATTTAATCTCTTGTATTTTCAAAAAACGCCATTTCAAGAAAATATCTGTAATGTATATTGAGTCTTATTCAATCTAAACGTAAGATTTTAACCCCTTAACATACGAATTTGTTTTACTTAAATTGTTATTTTAATTAGATGACGCATACTATCTTAAATATATATTGTTATCTTTATTCATATAATAATATAACGAGCATTTGAGATGTTGAAGCATTTCTAGGTGATTTTTTTCATTTTTAAATGCTTAATCCTGTTCACTTAGTTGCAGGCTTAAAACTGAAATAATTCGATGCGCGTGTTAGACATGACAATGTTTACGAAGGGATTAAAAAAATCGTATGGAAATTTCTGAAAGTAAAAGATGATAAATTGCTGAATGCAACCTGCCTTTCGATTATAAGTCATGCATACTCTATATTCTATTGTCTACATATTATTTTTAGTAAAATTATATTTTATGTTTTCAGATAAAGTTTTAATAAAAGAAATGCATAAAAACTATTTTTAAAAAACCATAAATTTCCTTAATTGTAAAATATTGATTATAAAAACTAAAATACCTTCAAATTTACATTCTTATACATTCAAATAAATTCTGCATTTTTAAGAAATCTCTATTGTAACATTTTTAGCCGTGTTTCACAGAAAGCGTTTAAAAAAATCGGTATTGCGTAGGAAGGATATAGATAAATGCGTGTTTGTGTCTCTCAAAAAATATATACTTTTAAGAATTAAAAAGTAATATTTTCAGCAAATGGAATGGCTTGAAATGTTATATTCTAAACTTATAGCCGATAAAAATGCCTTAAAAATATTTTATAATTAAAAAAAAATTATAATGTAATGATTTAAAATGAGTCAATTTCCACCGATTTAAAAAAACTGTATACCTTAACATAATTACTGAGCCAAATATCAAATTTGCTAAATATTCTTTAATGATAATTGCGTTTCTAAATAAGAGAGAAGGGAGGCGGAATTCGCTTGAAGTTTACTAATATCTTCTCAACGCGAAATTAGTAATAATTGACATTACTACTCTAAAAAAAGGAAGGTAATCGATTTTGTTGGGTCACAAGTAATAACTATTATAGATTCTGAATATTAACTATTGTGAATTCTTTAACTATAATAGATAGAACTATTTCATTCTGAGAATTTGTTATTGATTAAGAGCATATAATAAAATTAAGAGATTTAGCGCAAAAATTGCAAAGCTTTCTCAAGTATTAAACAAACATATATATACATCAATCAAAATTACTAATTTAAATACGTGATGCCTTTTGTTCTGGCACTCATGTATGTATGTGTAATTATCAGCTGTCTTATGAGTACAAACATTTCCACACTAAATTATTATTCGCAAAAGAAATTGTTTTGAAGAAAGACTGAAATTAATTTTTTAATTAAATACACTTCATTTTTGGAGAACTGATGCCTTCTTAAATGATATAGACGAAAATATAAAAAAAATTAAATCAATTTTCTTCAAAACATGTCAGTTTTTTCTATAAGAATTAAGATTTAAAATGTGAAGGCATTAGAAAAGTATTATTTAAAATGAAAATTCATTCAGATACTTTTCCATTTGTTTTTCAAAGTGTGTTAAATATGAAACAAAGCAATGTTCAAAATTCCTATTGTTTAAAATTGGTGCGTGGGTAAAAGGTTTACTGAAAATTAGTAAATGTTTTGTGCTTGGGAGGTCAGTCTTTCATTCGCCCTCTTCGTGGGTTCACATCGCATTTACCTCCTTTCAGGACTCCATTTCCGGGAAAAACTATCTGAAGAAAAAGATCAATATCTTTCTTTTAAATAGGCAATTACCGAACACATGCGGAGAATTGAATAGGTTTTTTCTCTATGACTCTTTCTGATATTTCCAGTTTTATTTAATTTTCGGCTTATTGCATCTTTAACCCTCCCGATGCCAGCCGGGCATTTTGGAAATTTACCCCCAGACCTCCAAGTCAGTCGGTTTGGGGCGTTTGTTTGCGTTTTAGGGGATATTGCTTTTAAAAGCGGCTGCTGTGTTACGCACTGCAAGAGATTCATCTTATCACTGGCGAGCGCGGCTTTTTCACAGATGATTCCCCTGTGCCTTAAGGCGGTAGAGGTGGAGAGGGACTCACAAAATAGGTTGTTTGCACAATGTTGTGTTTTGAAAGGGCTTTAAGTTTCTATTTCAACGTGTCGCTATCTCAAAATTGGTAAGATTTTATGGCTACTTATAAAGAAGTTTTCCACAGAGATGTTCTCTGTTAACGATGAATGATATGTAAGCATTCCGAAACTCAATTTTTTTTCTTCGGATAAACATTATAAACTTGTTCTAAATATTAATATTACTATAAAGGTATAAAGAAAAACTATTGCATTTACTTTGTGACCTATTTGCAAAGTAACTTTCTCAGAAAACGGGTAGAGACTCTTGTTACTGTGGAGGACAATCGTTTCATATTTCTAGCTACTAAATCTATCATGAAACGGTCGTCAGAAGTGTAAATGCCGGGGACAAACGACATCTTTCAAACAGCATTCCCCCCCCCCCCAAAATTAGATTTTTCTTTCCCCCTCCTTAGAGTGAAATAAGCTATAGAAATGGTGTGTTCCTTGCCCGAATGTCATTCTGCAAATTTTTCTTCAGTTGTGAATTTCTACTCTTTATTATACAAATTGTGAATCGTTTTTTTTATCAGAGTAATTTTTTATTAAAACAATTTTACCTTTTTAAATTAAAACAATTTTGCCTGCTACTGATGAAGTGACAGTGATCTGTTAAACGAAGATGATGGTTGCCCCAAAAAATAATGTTTTAGCTGTTTTGATGTTTTACATTTTCTTGAATTTCATTTATTTTTCTTGCTTCATTGTAAAATGAAGTTTTAAAACTATCATATCTATTTCCTGCTTTATTTTGATGTAACAAAAAATTAAGCAGTAGCATACGTCATTTTATCTACTAATGACAAATGATTGTTTTAATGACGTTTTAAGTTTTATGAAAAATAAGGATTTTTTTTTGTAGATATTTGTTCTAACTTTTATTTCAATAATTGAAAAATGATTTATTAAAATGTGTGCGTGATACGCTCATGCGTAAATTTATGGAAACTTAATATGGAACGTTTGTTCTAAAATTCATTTTATTTCATTGTAATTAGATCTTGTCTTAACAATACTAAAGAAAAATTAAATAACATTTTAAAATCCGAAATTATGCTTGAAAAATTTATCATGACGGTTCATACCAAAAGAAGTAATATTTATGATAAACTAAAGTAAAATGCTCAGGATAGAAACTGAAGGAATGTGTTTGCGATATATATTTCACTGAGTAGTTTTTTTCCCCTAAATTTATTGAACAATTTTTAATATCAGTATTAAATAATGGGTAAAAATGTTATTTGATTTATCGAATTGCTTTTATAGATAAGATAGAAATATTTTTGGAATATATATTTATCTCACACTCCTTTTCGATTATTTAAGCAGAAACAAGAATGTATAAGCTTTCGGAAACAAAACATGAAAACATTTTTAAAAATTTAATTGAAGGTAAAGACTCTTTGTATTACGATTCAAAATTCAAAATAATGTTTTATATTCAAAAATTCAACGAGAGTAACAATATGTATTAAATAAAGTTGATACTGACGGCAAAAAGTAAAAGAATTCTCAACTGAATGTTAAAAGAACAAATTTTAGAAGTGCCTTTCAAGAGGCGCTTGTTTTCACATTTTTTTTTAAAATTCAAGGTATGCTTTCATTTCAATATTAAATAAAGATTTAAAACATTATCTCGTCTGTCACTAAATTGAATTGACATCTGTACCATGTAAAAAATATTCTAATTGCATTCATTTATACAATATACACGTCGCATACTATTATAATGTAAAAGAAATTGCCTTCTAATATCTATATTATTATTTAGTTTTGACAATACAATATTGTATTAATATTTTAAAAGTATATCGGGGAAAATTAAAAAAAATTAAGATGTTTTTGAAATTGGCATTAATGCCAGTTTTTATTTCAATGGTTTGAAATCTAATATAAATTTAAAAAAAAAAACTATTTTCGAAATTATATTGTAAAAATAAATTGTCAAATATTTGGCGATGAAAAAAATACCCCATAAAGTCGATGAACGAAACGTTTCACGCTAAAAAGTATCAACACATTAGAACACTTCGACCGGTTGAAAATGCAACTCCTTCTCGGAAAACCGCAAAGCAATAGCTCAAAGGGGAACTATGACAGATTTATTACTTTGGACCCCAGGAAGTAACAGCCCCTCACCTTAGAAGAGCCCTTGTCGTCCAGAGACACCCGAGAAAGTCTGAATGTTAAAGGGAGGGCTTCTTGAAAAGGGCTTGGAGGTTAAAGAATTAAAAGCTGTAGTTTTAAATAAAAAAAAATTGTTATGAGGCTAATTTTATTTTATTATTTACTAAATTTGAAATTGATAATTTTTAAGAATCTCTTTTTTAAATCGCTGGTGAATATATTTG
This sequence comes from Argiope argentata, assembly GCA_026289955.1. Lineage (NCBI taxonomy): Eukaryota > Metazoa > Arthropoda > Arachnida > Araneae > Araneidae > Argiope > Argiope argentata. Next base: position 14,682 of record JAOUZG010029685.1, on the reverse strand, counting down.
GTTCATTAATCTTCATTGTATTATTATAAATTTTAATTCAAAATGTTCTCAAAACATAATTTATCTGACTTAATGTGAAAAAAATAAATGAAGTTAAAATACGAAGTCGCTGGAGACTATGAGATTTTATGCAAAAAAGAAAGCTCATAAAATATTCTGAAAATCGTTTCAAATGACATTTGGATGGGCACTAGGGATTTTTTAAATGATTTAAAATTTTATTCCAGGCAATGATATTGATTATTAAACTTGACGCTTATTGTATAATTCCATTTGTAATAATTTGAATTTCAATACAGTTCTACATCTTATAAGTCTTACTTAGTTATTATTTTATTGTAAAATCAAATTATTTTCTTCTTTATTTTTATGAACACAAAAGAAAGTATGCATTCCCTTATGACAATGCATTAGGAAATTTAACCCATAGAAAAATTGTAAAAATGTTAAAAGTACAAGCCCTTCTACGGTAAACTTGCAGAATAGTGTAGTAGAATAAGACTATTAATAAAAAAAACTTTTAAATTACTTTTAATAAAAAAACCTTTTTAATAAAAAACTTTAAAAACCTTATTTTTCTGGAGGTTACGAGAAGCAAACTTAGTATTCACAATATTTTACTATGAAGAAATGTGACATTTTAATGGCAAAGTAAAAAAATTAAGATTTTAATTCATTAAGGGTTATAAAGTATTTTAACAATACTATTTTTTCGATACTATGAAATCAAACCAGTTTTAGTAATTCTTAAAAATACAAGTAGAACAAGAAATAAATCCCCCCCAAAAAATTATGCAAATATATACATTTTCTGTTTTGTTTCAGGAAATAAATAATTCTCCCTAATTTTGAGAAATAATTTTACCATTATATGTTTTAATAAGTTTAAAATTTTTTCAAAAAGTTCAAAAGATCGGACACGTTTAATTTATAACAGCTAGAACCTCATCAAAGTAAAAATTATAAATATATTTTTTAAGCAAGTTTTATTCAGTGTTATGCATAACAATTAAAAAACGATTTCCAATTCCTACAAAGAATTACTACGTTTTGAAATTATAAGGTAATTTTAAAGAAAAAAAAAAGATATATTCTGACAAAGCGAAAATACGACGCGATAAGCAGCAGTGACGCTGTTTCCAGGTGGCTGGAATTAATTTTTATCTATTGTCCAGAAGGGGAAAACAATATCTTTACCAAATTTGTCACACTTAAAAGTTGTTAACAATGTAGCAAATATTAAACAATGCAGGAAATGGAGAAATTTAATTATAAAAGAATCTTCTTTCAGAGCAATGGATAAATATATTACGTCATCCAATCTTTAAAATTATATTTAAAACATGCATTTTAGAAAAAAAAAGTTTAAATATTTTTTTCAGAATTCAAAAACCCGATAAAAATGAATATAAATATAAAATGAATGTGCATGAATATAATATTAAAATGAATGATAAAATGAATATAGTTATGCTTTGAATAATCCACTCACTAATGATTATTTCTAATTCTATACACTAAATGGATGATTTCTTTTACAACGATTGAAATCACATCCATAAAACTATGTATTTTGTATAAGAAATATTTACACAAAAGCTTTTTCCCCCAAAATATGTGAAACAAAAATGAATATAAGATCTCTTTATTGTATAATGCGTAAAAAATAACCAACCAAACATTTTAATACACAATTAATCATTCTCTTGTTAATGCACCATGAAACCTCATGATAAACACTAGACAATACTTCGTTGTCAAAAACAGTAAAAAATGAAATAAAATTATCAAAAACTGAAATTTGAAATTTAAGTAAAATAAATCGCAATATTGTGTTGATGTCTCAGTAATGATAATTTTACATTGAAATACTGAAAAATGTATTAAATAATAATAATAAAATGTATTCATAATTCTTAAAAATTAATACACAATAGTTTTATTTTTTAATGAACGGGCCAAAAGGACAATGAAGGAGTCCGTCGATTTCAATTTATTCACGATATTAATGTAAAAACTTTAAGTTGGCTATAAGCAAATGTGTTGTGTAAGAAAAAGAGTAGCTGATTCCTTTCAACCTAAAATCGCAAATTGTTACAACTCCCCGTATTGACACTATGCTATCTGAAAACGGCCTGAGCCGACAGCTCTGTAAGAAAAGAAGGGTATCGGGTGATCCCTGACCCTACAGGGGGAGGAAAGGAAATCCTAGAAACACAAAGCATTTTCCCCTTGGGCCCTCAGGGTGCTGTCTCCTTAACGGGAATAAAGATAAAAGGAGAAATCTGTGAATGGGCTGAAAAGTGACCGGACTGGTTATTCTTGGAATAATCGTAACAATGAATTGCTTATCAATGAAATCTATCAGAGCAGCGACTTCTCACTTTCCGATAGTTTCACTGTAAAGTGATTAGTCACCCCTCCCCTCAATGGGGTCAATTCATGGGTCACGTGTCACGTACCAAACAAATCGATTCTGTTCAATTTTCAACCGTTCTGCGCATCTCGGGATGTCTGCCGATAACGTTGGTGAAAGCATTGCAGTCAGCTGTTGCAGTTGAATGTTACTCTAGACGAATAATTATAAAAAACTTTTCATATGTTTTAAAATTTAATATTTTGAATTATTTTCACCAAACTTTTGTAGTATTGTAATTTTATTTCTTATCCTAAAATTTCAATTAGTATTTTTAATGCAATTATTTTTTGTCTAATTAATTATCACTTTTTAATTTGTTTGCTACCCTTTTATTCTTTACTTTTCTATATATATA
>JAOUZG010029685.1:0-11808 GCA_026289955.1 Argiope argentata | reverse complement strand
ATATATAGTTCAAAAGATACATTTTGATAACTGGCTATGGTGGTGTTTTTGAAAAATTACATATTTTCTTTTTTTAAAAAAATTTAAATTATAAATCACGGAGAAAAAGAACCTATCCTCTGCAGGTTGAATTTTATAAATATAAATTTTAAAAATAAATATTACTCTTAGATAAATTAAAATTTGTAAGCTTACCAATAAAATTATTACATTTTTTTTCTTAAGTAGTAATTTTTATTAAGAGACTTTCTTAAGTAAATGATTTTTATTTGAGACTTTGATGTTTTCAGTTCGCTCAGAAGAAAAAAACATGAAGCTCAAATTTTTAATGTCTGTAATAAATTTTGTTTACAATTGCAAATTATGAACTATAAAAGGTATAGATACCATTTTTTAAAATCTATGCAACCAGAACCAGTTATTTTATTTTAACTTATAGAAATCATTAAAGGACAAACAAATAAAATTAAGACTTTATAATTTTTATTTACACATTTTAAAAAAGATAAAATACATATGATAATTATTTTTTCAAAAAACATCATTAAATGGATGTTTCAGTGCTCTTACCAATTAAAAAAAACAACTCAAAAGTTGTTTATCAACATTTTTTTTCTAGACACAGAGAATATAAACATAGTATGGCAAGAATGTCAAAAATGATGAAATCAATTTTATTCAACAGAAACAACCTGAATACTGAACAACGTTTTCTTTATCACCTATAAAAACATAATATTGATCAATAAAGTTTTAAAACAGAACATATCTGAAATGTATTTTTAAATTTTAAAGTTACATTGATAAAACTTACTCAGAACGAATATAAAATAAAACATACAATACAGCAAATTTAATAAACAAGAATAAGATTATGATAAATATAAAAGTAAAATAGGATATACAGAGGAGTTGAAAGAATATGCTTTTATAGAATTTTATTATTCAAAATCAATAGGTTAAAGTAGAAAAAAAAAAGTGGAACATTCATGTAACAAGGAAGTTAGAAATAAAAAAATATATAACAAATATTGCTACAGAAGTTGATTTTCAATGATAAGACCAATATTTTTTAAAACAGAAATCACTAAAGTGCACAATAGTATAGCATGATATTATGATAACAATCAATTCGTTTAAATAAAGAAACTAATGACATTTCATTCTAACTATAGCAACAGTTGCCTGACATAAATCTGACTTGAATCTATTACAAATAAACAAATGTATTTGAAAAACTAGTAATCATGATCTCTGAAGCCATCCATTCTGACCTTAAGTTATTAGATGTGATTACATGGCAATAACAAAATAATATGAATTACTACAAGGAAAAGAAAGCTTTAAGGTTCACACTCAAAAAGTAAAAACCTCAAAATGTATTTTATTATAATGCCAAAAACTAAAAAAACAAATATAAAAAATTATTTGATGTTAATTAATGATCTTTGAAAGTTATACAACCTACAAGTAATTGATATTATATAAGCACATACAAAGAACAGCCCTTACAAAATATTTATTCATTATAATTTTTGAAATGGATCTTTCTACTGTAATCTTATAAAAGATATCTAGCAGTTATCAATTCTTTCAGTGATATTAAACTGAGTACAGTCATTTAAAAATTTATTTTCAACTTATATCCTTTTTTTTTAAAGTTCTTGTTCAATTTGAAAACTTTTATCTGTCATCACAAAATCACTCAGTTCTAATACATCCATCAGATAGCTTTTGATTTCAAAAAATTCCTAGTCAGATATGCTATCACAGTCTAATGGTGAAATGAAGTTGACAGCTCTTGAAAACGTTATGACTATCATACCTTTTAAAATATTTGCTTCTTTATAAAAACTGGAAATCTTTTGCTCTGCTGTTGGATTGATCAGTTTCTATGCAGTCAATAATGAATCTGGAGTCTTTATTTTCAAAAATCAACTGGATTTTTAATTTTAAAAAAATCAAGTGGATGCTTTGACATATTTAATTTTTGAAGATTTACTTCAAAATTAAAAGAAGTATATATAGAGAAAAACCTTTTTTTCATGAAATTTGTCAATGTCCTCTTTTTGATATTATTAACAATATTCTCAGGAATGAATCTTTTTCACAGAATCTTGAACTTCATTTTGTAATTTGTGAATTATTTCAGTAAAAAGTAGCATTAAAGTATGTAGAATTCCATTTACCAAATTAAGAGCACTTTTAATGCAATACATCAATTATAAATGCTGTTAACAATCAATACAAAAATTGAATTTTTCAGTAATTGGAAAAGATCCATTTATTTAATAAATCTTAAAGAAATTTATTCACCTCCACCCAAGTCAGCAAAATTTCCACTAATTTTCAGTTAAGAGAGATAGTTTTTACAATAAAAGTTTGTTACATCAATTAAATTTAGATAAGATTTTGTAGGATAAATGTAATGTAATATTCATGTAAATATTTCAAAATCTTCTAAGCATATTCAAAATTATCAGAAAATTCCATCAAATGTCAATAAAGAACATTAGAAATGCATTGATGATTTTGTTTAATTGTCCCCATTAGTTTTAGACAGCAATACACGTACCAATTTCTTTTCCTTTGAGAGGGTTTTCTAAAAAAAATTACTGGAACAGTTTTTGGGTTTCAAAATTTTGTGAATATAAACTCACTAAATGAATTCTTGAAAATAAACGGCGCATATCACAACTTCGCAAATAACAACCTTCCATTCCAAAGCTAACAACCAATGTCAGGATTGTTGAAGGGAAACTAAAAAAATGCATTTTATCATGGCATTAACTTGTGTTTCACATTAAAGCATCCAGCAGCACATCAGTCTTTCATCTTTTAACTTTAACAGGAAGAAAGAAAACGACTCAAAATTACAGCTACAAATGTAAACAAAAAATCCGCTTCATACTTTGTGGAAGGCGTTAATGACAGACTCATCGAGGAAAGCTTTGCGGATGAAGACTTAAATGCCAAGCGCAGAAGTCACATGTCACGTACCTTTGACGTCACATGAATTGACCCCATTGTAGCGACCTTGACTTTCCAATATTCGCATTCCACAATCGGCTACTCTATGATCATTGTATTGCCTGTGACGTGAGTCGTACCGTCTCTGGACGGTCACGCGTGACCCCAACAATAGTAATTCGTTTATTCACTTCACTGGTGCCATCTATCGGTAGAATTTAGAAATAAAAAAATTTAAAGAAATGACATTTATTTTTAATTTAACTTTTTCAGAAAATTCTTTAATCTAATAAATAAATTAAATAAATATTATTGAAAAAGGATTTAAAAAATATGTTAAAATAGATAAATTAATTCGATCACGTGTTTCGTACATCAGTAAATAAAGTATTAAATATTATTTATAAATTTTAAATTTAATAACAATTAAACATTTTTAATTAATAATACGGTTGAAATAACAGATATTTGGAACAAATATTTAAAAATAGCAATAGCAAAATTATTTGTTACTCAAAAAAAGGTGGATTATGCATCTCTGTTACGAACGACTGTGTGGAACTAGGGATGACGAATATTTTAGAAACGGTTATTACGTAACCAATATCAAAAAGTCACCAATCTCAGTGACCAATACTTTTCAAAAATGGGTGTGATTCAAATCACTGACACGTTCTTATTGGTTGATATTTCGATTTTAGGTCTTGGATCACGATAGAAAAAAAAACAATCGGTACAATCTGTCCAATTGGCGCTCTCGAAGCAGGTTTCAGTCATGCATTGGGAAAATCCCATACCTACTGATGCTCTTTCCTAGAACAGACCTCCCACAAATAGTTGTAGCAGGCGGTGGGACCTTTGATCACACGCAGAAAGCTTCCTAATCCACTCACAAAGAGTCAACTCTCCCCATTGCTGGAGACCATATGCAGCTTGTCTTATTGGACGAAGACTAGATTTCCTCCGTATTTCTCTTCACAGAAAAGTATTAATTTGTGTTTTAAAACCAGTTTGAGCCGATATTCAATACTTCAAACAACTTCATATGGATTTATATCCATTCTTAACTGGATATAAACACCATAATTACTAAGTTTTCACGATTGAAACGATTTGATATTAGCATAATTAGATTTTCTGTTTCTGGGTAGTATGAGAATTCCGCTACTCTGAAGGATTTTCCAGTCTTTAAAGACAGAATTAGGGTTTATTTTAAAGCTGTTTTAAAAATAAAAGAAAAATTTTAAATTAATTGCCAATGATAAATTTCTCTTAATTGATTTGTTAAAACATTTTCGGAAAGATGCACAAAAAATCATGCAAATTTAAATACTTTTTAAAATTTAATAACAGAGAATGTAAAGGCTTGCATCACGTATATATCAATATATTTGTTTAGATATCATCAATATTATGGCTGGCAATATGATAAAAAAATGCTTCGTTTGTTAAAATTTCGTGGATTTCAGAATTCATCGGGAAATAATTTATAATGTTCCCATTTAAGATATTCTTTTACTCTTTTTGCTTTAAACTGATTTTATTAAAAATGTTTTTAATTGAAAAGAACTTAAATAAATTAACAATTAAAATCGTATTTCTTATGATACTTTTTATTTTCTTCTTCAAGGTGTTTTAAGGGTATATAAGAGAACTGATATTATTAACCCATCGAGCGTCGGCTGTCTAGCGTAAGAATGTTCTTAAAACGGCAGTGGTCAAAATAGAGGTTGCACACAATTTATAAGAAAAGAAATTGTCAGAACGTTCCTAAACCGGCAGGGTATGTTTTGCTTTCCCCCTGCAATTAACCCCGTGGGGTAAACTTTCCTGGGTCTGGACTTTCACGTTCGCCTAAAGGCCCTATCACACGGCAAAATATCTTCAGCACTTTCGACGGCAAAGGACGACGAAAGTGACGTCACTTGAGAATTTGCTATCTGGTAAACCTAAAAATTTAGGTTTACTTTATGGTGTATTTATCGCTCTTTATTCGTTTCTCCTACTTAGTGAAAATCAGCAGTTTTCTCATTTCATACTTCGTGCGACTCTAGTTAAGACGTTGCTTGAATTTATAATTAAATCCGGAATAATTTTTTTAAGTCATCCCATTAGCTTTCAATGAATGCAAAAGCCCATAATAGCAATAATAGTTGTAATTTCTTAAAAAATTCAAACTATCTTGAAATTTGTAGATATGTAAATTACGAAGCCAATGCAATGAAATTCCGTTGCTTTAATAAATTGCAATTCTATTGACACATTATTGAATTTATTTGGACATTATTGAATTTTATTGAATTTATTGGAATACAATGAATATAATAAGGATTGTAAAATGAGACAAGTTGTACATTTATCGAATTTAAAAATGAAGTTGTACATTTATCGAATCTAACCATTTTTTCCTTTTAATGTCTTTTTCCTTTCTAATAGTATTAATCTTATTGTTATTTATTGTAAATATTTATCATACCATTCAGTTAATTGTAATGTTTTTATCAAAATTAATAACAATGAAATCTTTAAAGTAATAAAACTCTTTAGTTATTCTTATTAACAGTTTATTACTATTTTTGTAGTAATAATGACAAGTTAGTAGTAGTTTTTGTAGTAATAATGACAATACTATAAATTCTGTAAAATAATGAAACTTTTTAATTTTTCTTAGTAACAGTTTTGTAATTATTTTTGTAGTAATAATGACAAGCAAAAAAAAAAAAAAAAATGCTGCTTTTGTGTTTGTATTTTATGAATTCCTATACATTTATCTTATCAATATTAAATTTAAAACAAAAATCTATTGAAAAGAAAAATGATTTGTGGGTGTGCATTCAATTAAGTTTAAAAGGTGCATACCATCATAAATAGTGATGAAATTTTAAAATCATTTTTAAGTACCTTAAAAGTGCTTATTTTTCTAGAAAAGTGCAAATAAAAAATTGATAAATAAAACAGGAGTGCCATTACATTTAAAATAAAATTAAATAACTTTTGAAATCTAATGATTTTTGTCTATATGAAAACTGATATTTCTTGGATCCATCTCGACAAATTTTAGGTTTTGTGTATATAAAAATAAAAACTACTTTGTCTAGTTGTGCAGTACAAATAATTAAAATTAGGAATTTGAAATATGGCAAGAAATTGATTCTGGGACATAAAAAATTCACTAAAAACATATTTTTTTGAATTTTAATTAAAAATAAAAACAGGATTTAAAAACATTACCACTATATCATTGAATAAGAAGTATTTTTTACTCTTTTAAATTTGATTGAATGTTTTTCCCTCCTTTTTATTTTTAAAAAATATTTTTTGAGAATGTATATTGAACTCAATTTGTATTTATCCTTTAAATAATTTTTATTTTCCCACACCAGTTCAAAATTATAAAACAATTAATTGAATAGGATTCTTCACTTGATAAGTATTGGTAAATTCTAAGGCATTACACTATTTAGTCTCACTCATTTCTAAAATTACTCTTTAAAAAATTGTGTTAAATGTTTTGTTTTCATTTTATTTGCAACTACAGAACTTTTAAAAAAATCTTTGTGGATTTATTACCAGTATTTGTGAAAAATAGGAATCATTAAATAATTTTCATTCAATAATAATAATTAAAAATAATTTTCCAAAATATGTTATTACATTTTCTTTAGTTTTTTTCAAAGCTAAAGTATTAAAACTTCACTTATCTTTACATAGATATTAAAAAACAGGTACTTCGTAACATTTCAAATTGCCAAACATTAAAAAAAAATCTCTACATTACATCAGGTATGAGAAGCAATAAACACTTGATTTTAGTCTGACCATTTCCAAATGTGTGGTTATTCCATGCATCTTTCTCAATGCAAATGTATAATCAGAAATATCATTCTAAATTAACTGTTAATTTGTTAAATTTAAAAGAATAAATGTGGAAAAAGAAGCCTAAATTTTATTGTCTATCATACAGAAGGTTATTTAGTTTTTTTGCTAATGATAAAGTATTTTTTGCTCTTTTAAATTTGATTGAATATTTTTGCCCTCATTTTATTTTTTAAAAATAATTTTTGAGAATGTGTATTAGACTCGATTTGTATTTATCATTCCTTTAAATAATTTTTATTTCCCCACACCAGTTCAAAATTATAAAACAATTCCATCCTAAGGCTATTTCTAATAGTATCTATAGTAGTTTTTTACTAATGATAAAAGTATGATCTTTTTATATTTTTGTCAAAACCAAATATGTTTTATATTTCTGTACTATTTAGTCTCACTCATTTCTAAAATTACTCTTTAAAAAATGTGTTAAATGTTTTGTTTTGTTTTCATTTTATTTGCAACTACAGAGCTGTTTTTTAAAAAAAATCTTTGTGGATTTATTACCAGTATTTGTGAAAAATAGGAATCATTAAATAATTTTCATTCAATAATAATAATAATAAATAATTTTCCCAAAATATGTTATTGCATTTTTCTTAGTTTTTTCAAACTAAATTATTAACTTCTCAATTATTTTTACATAGATATTAAAAAACAGGTTTTACTTAAATTTTCAAATTGCTAAAAAAAAAAAAAAAAGAATATTAAAAAAGGCCCTCCACATTACTGAGAGAAGAGAAGTAATGAAACATTTGTTTTTTAGTCTGACCATTGCGGCCATTCTATGTATCTGTATAATCAGAAATATCATTCTAAATTAACTGTTAATTTGTAAAATTTAAAAGAAAAAATGTGGAAAAAGAAGCCCGAAATTTTGTCTCTCTTAGAAAAGGTGATTCAGTTTTTTGCTAATGATAAAAGTATGATCATTTTTATATTTTTGTCAAACCCAAATATGTTTTATATTTCTGCAACATTGCAGGAACATCTAAGTATTAAAATTTAAAATCACTATTATATTTTTCACTCTAACATTGGAGTTAAAAATTTTAAATTATATAGAAGCTGTTAACAAACTATTTAAGGAATTACTTTAATCAAAATATTATACTATTATTTGAATAAATAAAGACTGAATATGGTCAAATATATTTCACAAAAAGAAAACAATGCACATCAGAATTAATTTCTTTTTAATTTACTTAAAAATATCCTGTTGAATATCTAAAGATTCCATCACAAGTTCGAAGATTCTTCTAGAGAACTATTCCCCATACGGTAGTGTCAGTTTTTTTAAAGTGGGAGCAGTAATTTGTCCCACAGAATGGAGAAAAGATACTGTAGTTTTTCATTCTGTCGAAACTATTTTTAGTATTTAGTAATATGTAACATTAAATGCATGCATTTTCAGTCGTATTGTAGTGCCAACCGATGCTATTCTTGGCATACTACGTCACAGAAAAGTTTCACATGATTGGTTGAATTTCGTTTGTAAACAATATTTCCGTCATTATTCTGGACATTTTCAAGCAGGTTAGAAAAAGTTGACGATGACGGAAAACTTGCTTGACCGGTTGCCAGCGGGCACAAATCGACAACTATCGACGAAAGTTTCGCCGTATGATAGGGCCTTAAAAGCGGTAGATTGTGAACAGTGTCGAGTGATAAAACGAGTTGTAATTTGAGGGCAGGGCAATTACCATGCGGGTTTTGAGATAAGAATTTGGTTTTCGCTCTGAGAACTAAGAGCTTCTCTTTTAATCTGTAATGTTTTCAAAAATAGAATTTGTTCAAAAATAAATAAATAAAAAATCCAGCAATATGATTTCATAAATTTTTATAAAAAATAGAAAAATTTGTTTAATGAATTATTTAGAGGAATTATCGTTCATCAAATTGCATTGCGAACATAATATTTTCTTTTTGCCAACACTCAGAGAATCTTACTTTAATTTTTTCCGATATTTAGTTTTAAGCATTTTCTTGGCATATTTAGCCTTGGAAATTAAAATAAAAGGATATATATGGTACACTGATTAAAATAGTATATAAAAAATTTATTAAAATTTTTAATACTTAATATTAAAAATACTACGTTCATTTTGGAAAATATATAGATGTTTCCAAAAATTTTAAAATAAAAATGTGAATAATTTTTTTTCAGTTTTTTTTTAAATAAAAATTTTTTTTGTCAATGTATAGCAAGTAAATATTTTGATAATAATATGTTTATTAAAATATTATTAATTTGGATACTTTTGACATATTATCTTATTTTGAAATAATTAAGATGTAAGTTGAGATAATAAGTTTTTAAAGTTAATTTAAATATTGAAATAAGAAAAAATAATAAAGCATCCATTTATTAAAATGGCTTATATCGTTTAAAAACTATCATTTCATTTTTATTTTTAGTACGTGAATATTTTGAATGTCAATTTATTATATCATTCTTAAACTTGTCTCAATTATTTGTAAAAATTACTCACAGTTTGCGCAGTAATATTTTCATAAATCCATGCATTTCTCTGCCAACAAATATAGCTAAAAACCTTTTCTTCATTTAACTTCTGCTATGGAATCAAAATTTCAATTGTATCCATTTTATTAAATTACAACATTATGAATTGTTGTGAAACTTCGTAAATTGTGAAATCTTGTAGATAAAAAGGAGACTTAGTTGCAAGTATCGACCAGTTAAGAATTACCCCTTTCAAAACGTTTCTTACATGTTCATCGTGTTTGGATGATTAAAAAAAAATTCATTTACAATATTTCTCTGCATGTGAATTTCAAAAGATGGATGCTGAATAAAATAATAATAATAAACACTCTAGAATACGTAATCATAATTTCAGCAACGTTTAAAAACCGTGAGTGAAAAATTAGGTTTCTAGTTCATTGAAATAATAAAAATAGTTGCTACAAATTTTAGTCCATTAATTAAAATAAAATAAACAACAAATTATAGATATTAATGAATCTATAATAGTTTTGCCAGTTTGTAAAGGTTGATCAGAGTTTTTCATTTAAGTGATCTTTTCTTCCAGTCATAAAACTCAGATGGGAGAAAAGTGGCTTAAAAATAGCAATACAAAAATTTGAATATTGTGCTAAATCATAATTAATATATATATAAAGAAAAAAAGAGATAAAAAATACAGAGTATCGTGAATTTTTACATTATAGAATTAATTGGTAAAATCTGGGTTTGGGAATCATGTTGGTGTGGTAAATCAGCAAGTTATTGGTGGTCTAGTCAGAGATGCATCATCGGAGTTCTCTTAATTTAAAATCTATTTATAATTTGTAATTATTTTTTTATCAAAGCAAAAAAAATATTCACAAATATCTTTTAAAAATTCAAAAGCTAATATTTTCGTAAATTATTAATTCTTAAAGCATGATAAAAATTTTAATTAAAAAATTTCCATTGTAACTTTAAAAAAATAATAAATTAACTATTGGAAATTTGTGTATTAAATTATGTAATTGAAGTATATTTTACATCAATCGTGCAGATAATAAATATCTTATTTTTCGCTTACGTATTATTGTTTATGCCAAAAACCTCATCCCAAAAATAATACCATGTTCTGGCATGATAAAAAGCTCTTTCACATGAGGGCAAAGGGCTCTCTTAATAAATCCGTTATCACTTTTAACTGCCTTTGCTTTCATATTGGTCACATGATCAAATTCTAATTTCTCATAGGTATTTTTTTATAACAGTTTGACTTATGTAAGCATTCAATAGGATTCTTATTTTTAGATTTTAATTCCAAATGTTGTTAATTTTTCCTGGCTATAATTTTCTTTTTGAAAGGTCTAGAAATTCGGGTGAAGTGAACTGCTTAGGGAACTTGATTAAACCTTACAAATATTTTTTAATTAAATAAGTGTTGATTACCTTAATGAAATATATATCATCCAGCCTTTTTGATATATTACTGAAATTTACTATTGATTTCTTGCCTTAAATTTAATTAACATTGTATTTATGCGAAAATTGTTGAGCTTAATATGGGTTTTAAATTCTAACGATTCTGATTGTGATGAATTAATTTTATCTCCTGAAGATTAACACTCTAAATCGGAAAGTGAATCTGATGATGATACTTTAAATGCAGCTCGTTGTAGGTGTCGTATTGACTTGCAAGAACACCTACTTTCATAATCTAAGCCAATTATTCTAGAGTAACCCTGATTGGCTTCTTTGAGATCTTGATAAAGGGATCTAAAATCGCCAATTTTTATAGAATATTTATATTGAAATTTTCATAGTGCGATCAGCTTGGATGATTGATTTAGTTGATTGGAGTGCCACTTTTTTTTATTTTAAGGAGGACTTATTGTCTCTAGAATATTTTGTTGAATATAATTCACAGAGCAGATGATATATGTAAAAATTTAAAAGTCGTAATTCATCACCATTTTTTCTCTCAATCTACTAATTTTATATTTCACTTAGACCATTTGTTAAGAGATGTATGTCTCCCCCCCAATTTTTATTTCACATGATTCATTAAAATGTTGAGATAATTTACAATCACGAAGGCGAATTTTTTGAATTGCACAATATATCTCCTTCACATAAGTAAAAGTAACAATTCAAAACTTGTCTTATTGTTTGAAAAATTAAAAAAAAATCACGAATTCAAAAATATTTTATTTTTACTTATTATCAATTGCTTTTTGTTCGTCGTTTTTTTTGAAATGACGTCATCTTCAAGTTCGTTTAAGAGTTCTTACTTTTTAATAAATAATTTCGCTCTCAGAAGATTATCATTTAGTGCTTTTCTAAAAATTCTATTTCTGTTTTAACTGCCACACGATTATAATATATCTTTAATATGTATTTTTATTCATTTTTATTCTTTAATTGAATTAATAATTTTGATATTGCAAACGATGAAGAAATTTTTTTTCTTGCATTTATTGTTTAAACAATATCACATTTCC
>JAOUZG010029674.1:197-41506 GCA_026289955.1 Argiope argentata | reverse complement strand
ATGATATTATATTTTATGAGAGTTTACTAAGAATCTTATTAATAGTAATATTTAGATTCTACAAAAAAAAATATATCTTAGTTTTTCTTGTATTTTGCGCATTTTTAATTTTTGAAACTAGTTGACTTTTGTAAAGAGTGGGGATCGAATTAAAAATAAGAAAGTTAATCTTAATTTGGTATTTAGATTAAAATTATTAAGTCACATTGAGTTATATATATATTCGTCAGAATGGCCTTTTTGGGAAGAGTTTTAAAAGCAGATTTGCTCAAACTAGCTGAGTGCCTCTCAATCAATATCGATGCTTGTGCAACAGTTATTGATATTAAAAATGCTATTTCTTCAATGGATAAATTTGAAGATGAAGTTGAGTATATTAAAGAATTGCTAGAAACAGTAAAGAGAACACGGCTTGAAGAAGAAATTAGGGAAGAAAAGCGAATCGAAAAAGAAATGGCAGCAAAGCGAATTGAAAAAGAAATGGAAACAAAGCGTATTCTTGAAGAAAAAGAAATGGAAACAAAGCGTATTCTTGAAGAAAAAGAGCTAGAAAATGCTTTTCAACTGAAAAAATTGCAATTAGAGTTAGAAAATAAGCCCAAGTCGAGTGAAATGACTTAGGGTGCCTAATAAACCAAAACTGGAAATTAGACATCTTATGCAAAAATTTGATCCTAAAGATGGTGATATAAGTCTGTATCTCGTTTTGTTCGAAAGGCAAGCTAAGCGAGTTGATATTGCTGAAGACTTATGGGTATCTCACTTAATTGGATTGTTGCCTTATGAGATGTCGCAGCTCATTGCCAGAGAGTCAGAAGAAATTTCAAACGACTACTCGCATATAAAAAAATTATTGCTGAAAAGATACAGATTTTCGGCTGAAAAATTTCGACAAAAATTTCATAACCACGTAAAAGGTTCGGATAGCAATTGGACAGATTTCTTATATGAAGTGAGGAACTACTTTGAAGAATGGTTGAAAGGACTGGAAGTAAACACCTTCACCGAACTCAGCGATTTAATTGTGACTGAGCAGATTAAAAGAAAAGTGCCTTGGGAGGCTAGAGAACATTTTATTGACGAATGGTCGGATATAAAAAATCCAGAAGTACTTGTTCAAAAGCTGGATGAATATGATAGCATCCGTAGCCTTTGGAAGAAAAAACCTTTCAGTGGTTCTTCAAAAGAGAGATCTCCGACTTGGAAAGCTAAAACTCCGAGTGAAAATAAAGTATCCTTTCATATTAAAAAAGAAGATTTTGGTGCTAAGAAGCATGCAAATAATGAAGATGACAAAAGAAGAGTAATTAAATGTTATAAATGTGGTTCTACGGATCATATTAGACCAAACTGTCCCTTGTTGATAAATAAAGAGAGTTCTGCAACTGTAAATCATATATTTGAAGCTTACGAAGATGATGTAATGTTACCACACACTGCTATGGGGGAAGTAAATGGATTCCCTATGCCTATTTTGCGGGACACAGGATCCAGTATTGATGTTGTGAGCCTCAAAGTAATAAAACCAGAAATGTTTACAGGTGAGCAGGTTTGGGTTCAGCAGCCATTAGATGATTCACCAGTGTGCTTACCACTAGCTGAAGTTGAGCTGAAAGGTGAGTTTGGACACTTGATAACTAAGGCAGCGATTATATCTAACAAAGCCGATAAAGGTAGATATCTTTTAGGGAATAGAACTGCAGCCCTTATAGAAAAGATGGAGAACATTCCTGTTTCCCAACAACTCAATGCAATCCAAACACGAGCTCAGAAACGATTGGAAGAGGAAAAAGAGTTGGTGCATATCAAAGAAAATGAACCTTTATCTGTAGAGGAGACTGAGACGGCAGCTACAGAAGATATCGAAGATGATGATTTATTCTCTTTTCCTTCTAAAGAAGAATTCGAGGGCTTGTCATTACTAAAGATTGATTCTAAAGCCTTTATCACTGCTCAACAAGAGTGCAAAGAACTACAATCTTTGGTGAAAAACATAGGTAAAACAGAATGCAAAATTGGGTTCAAAATTCTCCCAAATGGACTTTTGGTAAAAGGGAAGACAAATAAATTAGGTGAAGATAAACTTTTATTGGTAGTGCCTAAAGAATTTCGAGAAAGACTCAAGACTCTGTGTCATGACGGTGCAGCAAGTCATTTAGGCGTTACAAAAACTAAAGACATTCTTGCAAAATATTTCTTTTGGCCGAATTGCTACAAGGAAATAGAAGAATATGTCCGAAGTTGTGATCACTGTCAACGTGTGGGAAAACCTAATGACAAGAAAAAGGCTCCTATGAAATTAGTTCCAATAATTCAAGAAGTGTTTGCTAAAATCAATATTGATGCTGTCGGACCATTGCCGATTACTGAATCTGGAAAGAAATATTTGATTACAGCGATGTGCTTGGCTTCCAAATATCCTGATGCTGTCGCTGTAACGGATATCACATCCACTTCTGTCATCGATGCACTTCTTCAAATTTTTAGTCGCATGGGATTTCCGAGAGAAATTCAGCATGATCAAGGGACTTCTTTCATGAGTGAAGTCACAACAGAATTCTTTGAACGTTTTGGAGTTAAAGTTGTGCACAGTTCAGCCTATCATCCACAGAGCAATCCTGTTGAACGTTTCCATCGAACGCTTGGTCGAATACTCCGTGTCTTATGTGTCGAAGAAGGGCCGGACTGGGAAAAACATGTTCACGCCGCTTTATTCGCTCTAAGAACTGTTACTCACGAATCTACAGGGTTTAGCCCAGCTGAACTGGTTCATGGGAAAAACCTTAGAACACCTGTTACTTTACTCTATGAAAATTGGCTCCAATCCGAAGAAGAACAAACTCCAGTGACTGAATATGTGTTCACTCTACTTAATCGATTGAAACGGTACCAAGATCTTGCTGTCGAGGAAATGGAAAAATCCCAACAAAGAAACAAAATTTGGTATGACAAGAAAGCAGTGAAAAGGGAGTTTCAGGAAGGAGACTTAGTACTGATTTTCGCTAATTGTAGAGCAAACAAGCTTAGCCCACGCTGGACTGGGCCAGGTACTATTTTGAAAAAACTCTCTGAAACTAATTACGTGGTGTCCGTACCAAATAGGAAGGACAAGTCTCAGGTATACCATGTGAATATGTTAAAACCTTATTACAAGAGACCAGAACAGATTAATTATCTTTCCTTAGAATCTGAAGAAGGAATTGGAGTTGATGAATTAGAGATTCCTCATCTGGAACCAACTCCGAATGTTCTGGATTTATCAGAAATCACCTCAGAATTGACTGGAAATACATTGACGGAAGATCAATGTGAACAATTGAGAAATGTTATCTGGAAATATCGAGAATGCTTTTCCAATGTTCCAGGAAAAACTAACCTCGTCACTCATGACATCGAACTAGTGTCGGACGATGCGGTGCTGTCAAAGCCTTATAGGATATCACCTAGGCAAAATGAAATCCTACGTAAGGAGATCCAGAAAATGCTTTCCATGAAAATTATTGAAGTAGGATATTCTGATTATACCTCACCTATGGTACTAGTGGAAGCACCTGGCAAAGAGCCACGTCCATGCATAGATTATAGAAATCTCAACAAAATTACGAAGACAAAATTTTACCCGCTACCGAATATAGAAGAAAGAATTGAAACAGTGTCTTCTGCAAAATTTATAACAGTTTTAGACTTGTCAAAAGGATATTGGCAAATTCCTTTGTCCAAACATGCTCAAAGGTTGTCTGCATTCGTCACAAATTTTGGCACATATATACCATTACGTATGCCATTTGGACTTAAGAACGCTCCTTATGAATTTAGTAGAATGGTAGCACAATTGCTGGAGGCTTGTGAAGATTTTGCTGTGCCTTATCTCGATGCCATCGCCATATTTTCTGTTGGTTTCCAAGACCATATCAAGCACCTAGAAACCGTATTGCAAAGAATACAAAAGGCTGGTTTGACCATTAAACCATCTAAATGTAAATTTGCGCAAAGTCAAGTCAAGTACTTAGGACATATAGTGGGACAAGGATGTAGAAGGCCTTCAGATTTGAAGATAGAGGCTGTTAAGAACTTTCCAACTCCACGTACCAAAACAGACATACGAGCATTTTTAGGTCTAGCGGGATATTATTCTCATTATATTCCCATGTTTTCTACTATTGCCGCGCCTCTAACAGATGCTTTAAAAGGAAAATGTCGAAAAGGAGTGGTGCCTTGGACGGAAGATTGTGAGAAAGCCTTTAAATCATTGAAGCAGGCTCTTGCAAGCAAACCAGTACTACATTCTCCTGACTATAACCGTCCATTCATATTACAGACAGATGCATCCAATAATGGGATAGGCGTAGTACTATATCAAGTGACTGAAGAGGACCAAGAACATCCAATCGTCTATCTTAGTAGGAAATTCTCGAACGTGGAAAAGAACTACTGTGTTAGTGAAAAGGAGTGTGCTGCTATTATTTTTGGAATTCAGAGACTTAAATGCTATTTGGATGGCCAGAGCTTCACTATTGTGACTGATCACAATCCTCTAACTTGGCTCAAAACCAAT
Source organism: Argiope argentata (assembly GCA_026289955.1). Taxonomy (NCBI): domain Eukaryota; kingdom Metazoa; phylum Arthropoda; class Arachnida; order Araneae; family Araneidae; genus Argiope; species Argiope argentata. The sequence goes on along the minus strand of JAOUZG010029674.1, from coordinate 36,951 downwards.
GCAAGCAAAAATTCTAGAATTTTGAGGTGGTCATTGGCACTCCAATCCTTTAATTTCAATATAATTCACCGTAAGGGTACGCAGCACAAAAATGCTGACGCGTTGAGTAGGATCCCTCCTCTTCTTGTCAAGTAGTGTACTGTCTGGCAAATATGAAATGGGTCTTTAAAAAAAGAAAAAAGTTTCCTGTACTTTTGCATTTATATATACATTTAATCTTTTATATAATTATCTTCATATATATATTTTTTGTGTCATTTACAGTATCTATGTATGTGTAGTAGTTTTTGTTTTGAGTCTATTTTCAGCTTTTCGCCTACGTCGAAAAGTTTCCAAGAGGGGAGGAGTCTGTACTGTCCTAAAATGGAGATAGATGGCGCTGTCCGCGCTCGACGGAAGAGGTCGCGAGATTGAGTTGGAGGAGAAAGGAGTTTGGCTTGAGCATGTCTGGACGCGGAACAGAGCTGGCTTCAAAAATGTCTAAATCTTGTTTCTAAAATTAATTTTAAATGTTTCTGGTTTTTTTTGTTGTTGTCTGTGAATAAATGTACTTAGTGTCAAAGTGTTTAGTTACTTGAAGCTAAGACATTACAAAGGCTTAAACATAACTAGCTACTCAAAATAACTCTATAGATCATATTACAAATGTTTGAAGTAAATGTTATTTAAATAATATACCTATTTTCCATATGCAACATATAATACAACATATATATGCAACATATAATAAAATACACAAATATAAAATTTATTAACCTTTTATTTCGCCAGAAAATCTAGCAAATCTTCTCTTCGTTTTAATCTAAGGAAGTGATTCTTATAAAAGACAATTTTTAACAATACATTCTAAATGAAAATTCAGTTTAATATAAAAGATGGGGAAAATTTCTAGGCATTCAAGTTTAGGAACTTAGCCTGCTTTTTAATATTTCCAGTTCCCGATTTTCATTCAAATTTGATTTACGCTGAGACGGGAGTTATTGCGCCGTTCTGCAGGTGTTTTAATATTCATGAGGTTCCTAATATCGTCTGCTCGAATGCGATGCGAGGAAAAGACACAAATTCTAAGCATTTTGGGGCACTTCAATAGAAACTCTCTTTTAATATCCTGCATAATTAATTTACTTGAAATAGGAAAGATAAAATTTTAACATTTTATTTTTTAAGTCTAAGAAATCTTTTAACGTCTGAGCAACTGAAAGGACTTATCTGATAATAAAAATCTAGATTTCTGTTTATAAAAATCTATTAGATAACTGAAAACTTCATAATCAAAGGAGCTGAAAAATTGAACATTTTATGTTATTTAGAATATCAATCGAATTTTTTAGAAAGATAAAAGAGAAACAGCATCTTCATTTGAATTCTTTCTGTATTCTTTTTATAAAATTGAGGATATTTTCGTTTATCAGTCTGCCCTTTTTTGAAAAGTAAAATGTTATTCTAAAATCGAATTAAAAAAATAATAACTTCATGTTAGTTGGCACGAGTTACATTCTCTCAGAATACTTTTAATTCAAGTTTGATTAAAATAAAAATTACTTTTCAAATGAAGAATACAGGGTATTAAAAAAATGGGATGTACTGGGTGGTTATAATTAAAGTGAAAGTGTTTGATGAACTGTAAAAGAAAAATTGATAGGAGTATGTTGAGAAATTTGGTATATGTTATATTTACAGCTTGGGAAAATAAATTACACAATAAAATAATTAGTTCAACTTTTTGTCATACGTGACGCTTTTTAATGACTGTATTTTATACATTGCCATTATAGCATTTTTCTTTTTCAAAATAAGAAATGCGTAATGCATTACAATATTTGTTCAATATGAGATCCTCCAAGTCCTATCAAATGCTGTAAAAGCAAGACAGCGTGATCCACAGTAGCGCCTAATGTTTTTTGTTAAATTTCTATTGCATGTCTAGTAATGTTTCTTTTTAAAGCAACAGTAGAATTAGATTTGTCCTTGTAGATGCGATTTTTTAAATATCTCCACAGCCAAAAATCGCAAGGATTCAAATCTGGTGAACAAGGTGGCCACGCATTTTGGGAACATCTGCTAATTTTACGATCCCTACTAAAAGTTCGATGTGACACAATGAGCAATGCAAAGTGTTGTTGTTGTTGATTTTTTATTATAAATATTTTTATGAATAATTACCCCAATGGCTGATATAATAGATAATGTTTAATTTTTCTAAAAGAATTTATTAACCGAAATTCTTCCCTCCCTCATTTTCCCAAATAATTTGTAGAATTTCAAGAAAATTCTACTTGCCAATAAGAAAGAGAGGGGGAAACAAATTGAAAAGGAACCAATTAATTAACGAAAAATAATGTTTTATAGTCGTAATACAATAAACTATCTATTATTCAGTAATTATGAGACCTCACCGATACCTCATAAGAATTTTTCCGATAATTGAAATCGTTTCTGAATTTACTTACTGGCAGCGCTTAACTTCCAATTAGACAATTGGTCCCTACGGCCGTGAGTTCGAAGAAGGGCAGAATAAAAAAAAAGATCCGTTGAAAATGCAGATGAAAAAATTGAAAAACATATTTCAATTGAATTAATAAAACCATTAGCGTATAAATTAAAGTATACGAGAATCCCTTTTTAAAAAAAACATAATGGAATATTAATTATTCCTTAATTGGTTATATTCCATTTCATTTGGTCTGCAAAATAATTTTGGATGTTATATTTGTTTGAAATTTATTATTCGTTTTTAAAATTTCAATAAACCTCAATATTTACATTTGTAAATGAGGAAAATCATAAATAATTACGGTTAATTTAAACAAGAAAAATAAATATTTTTAATATAAATAAATAAAAACGTAAGTTTTCATGAAGTTATTAAAATAAAAATAATAACTAAAATAAATCATTAACCTTTTAATTTAAAAATGTTAATGACAGAAGATTAAATAAAAACGGGAAAACAAAATGTAAAATAAATGGGAAAAAATGGAAAATTAACTCGATTCGTTATTAAAAAAGAGACTTCATAACGCACATTTCTAAGGATCTTTTAATTGTCTAAAAATGTCATTAATTGTTGATGTACAGCAAAATCATCTATAAAATCCTCAACATGGGAAAACTATTAATCATGCTTATCAATATACAATCCATTATTTAAAAAAATAAATAAGTAATATCGAAAATCCTTCAGATTATTTAGAATCAAAGCATGCACTCAAAATTTTTTAATGTATAAAACATACACAAGCATGCATTACAGCTTCACAAACTAATTGATTAAACATTTTTATTTCATAGGCCTAAATGTCAGGTAAAATATAAATGTTCAAATGTATCACTTTTTGATGATGTTGGCTAGACATTAAGTTCTATATCCTAAAGACTTACTGTATCTATTATAATAAAAAAAAAACTGACTAACAAGTATCGGCATTGAGAATGAAGCGAAATTACATTTGTTTCAAAAACATTTTATTTTTCCTACTTAGTATAATTTAATTCGCCTCTACATTGTAGAACTGTTTGTCCTTGAATCTTCAGATTTAATAAATATTAACTGGTGAAACGATTTCAAACGATTATGATTTAAATTTCCTGCCAAATATGAATGAATATTTCCAAACTTATCCTGCAAGGATTTAACTATATCTCAGTCAATCTTTCCCCTGCACAGATTAATTCGATTCGTATGTAATTAATTATTCTTTCAGTTGTGAAATCAAGTTATAAAAAGATATTATAATCGTTAGTATATAAGAATTTATTTAAATATCACAACTTAAGATTAAAATTTAACGATATGAAATGTTTAATAATTCTTTTATCAAAGATTTTTTTAAAGAAGCACAGAGATTTTATCTTTTGAGCCTTAATTGTAAAAATAATTACGCAATTCTATTTACGGTATTTGCTTTACAGTTATTTACGATTGACGCTAATTAAACTATTTAAAATCGTAACTATTTAAATAGGGAGAATATTTTTTAAATTTCAAAGGCAAAACATCGTTCTTTTTTCACCAAGTTATGTAACCTCAAATTTTCTTTTTAACACTAAATTTTACGACTTTTTTTATTTTTTACCGAAAAAATATATGTATTTTGTATACATATAATTAATAAAAAATTATTTTTCCGTGAAATTTTTAAAAAATTATACTCTACCAAATGGTTTTATTGGGAATAAAACAATGTGACAAGGTTACAAATCACACTATAAATTTAAAAAAATCAATTTTTATCAATAAATTCTTTATAATGCAAAAAATATTTTGATAATGGCAGAAATATTCATACAACAGCCATCTTGGTATTTTTCCAAGTTTCCAGTTTAAATCTAATTCTAATACCTATTTCGCCAAGTATCGATCTTCAAATGTTTATCAAAAAGCATTTTAAAAATGGATTTTTCTTAAACACTCAACTTGTCTTTTTGAATAGCTTATAAATGGAAATAAAAGCACACAACCAAAGGACCTCACGATTCAATTTGAGGTTAATGACCTGTGCATGAAGAATGCTGTAAAATATTGCTATAGATTGTGATTGATTCTGTCTCTTGATTGTTGCAAAGGATTGTAACAATATTTTCTCATTATCAGATTTCCCTTCTTAAGATATTGACAACATATCATGAAAAAAATAATAATTTTGAATAACTCTGACAATCCAGTGCTTTTTAGCTAGCTGTTGTGAATTAATATATGAAAGTAAGTCTTCACTAAGACAAAATAACACCTTTAGAAATCGAAGTCATCACGTTAGTTTAACAAAATAGCGTTGTATAATTCACTAAAATCCTTTTAATACCTTTTAATGCTTTTTCTTAACCCTAATGGGATTTGCGTGTTAAGAAAATTGGATTTAGTGAGTGCGTAAGAAAAAGGTTAGCGTGCGTCGAAATTAGAACAGCGTCCATAAAAGGAATGTACTTAACATGGGTTAAGTTAATTATAGGCATAAGAGGTGAATAATGTTGAAGCATTTTCAAACATTCCAGTCAAGAACATATTATTCTGGAAGTCTTTCTATTGGAAACATCACGTTACAAAAAAACTTTTTTTTTTTGTAAATGAGCTGACTATCAAGGCGGAATGTTTCATCTAAAAGTCAGAAAAATTTAATCAAAAATAAATTGAAAGGACGTAGAGCATAATCAGGATTCTTTTGATTAAAATGTAATTTAGTTGTTTGCTTTAACTGATTCTTCATTTTTTTCCCTCTACTCTTTATTTTCACAAAGGAGAAAAAAATTCATTTATTTTCCAACTTCGAAGAATAAAAAATTCCATTTCCATTATTTTTGAAATACTTTTCGCCATTTGCCTAAACTGATTGTAATTTTTTTTTTTTTTGTAATTTTCTTGTTGTGGCTTTTATTGATTTCTTTGTTTTAAAACTTTCCCATAATAATAAAAATAAATTAATATTAAAAATTCTTCTGGCTTGAACAAAATACGCCCACACTATTTAGTGGGTACTTATTTTCCCTGCTTCTATTTACTTATTTTAGTTATTTATCTATTTTTTTATCCTAATGTACTTTATCATTTAGTTTAAAATTATTTTATTTATTTAGCTCAAATATATTTTAAAATTCTCTTGCTTATTATGTCCTGCTATATATGTACTTCTATTTCTTACCTTGTTTATGTACTTATTTGATTTATTTCTTATTAAAAATAAATACATAAAATAAATGCATAAATTAAGTAAATAAAGTAGCTAAAGTACTTTTTCTTTCTTTATTTTTTATGAAGTTTATATTTCTAAATATTATTTCTTATTATGTTTATATTATTTCTGCTACATTTTCATAGTTTTCTGCATATATTTTGTCTTATACTAAGGCACAATATAACACACACACACACATGCAAAAAACACTAATTAGCCCTTTCATGGTATACGCATAACATATTGTTTTAGTAATTGTGTAAATAAATACTTCTAATTCATAAATATTCATTCATTATTAAGTCAATTTTAGTAAACGTAAAAAGAAAAAATATTCGGGTTACACACTAAAAAAAAAATATTTTCTTCTTGATATCTCCTTTGAGCGACTTTACAAAAATAATATAAAGCACGAATTTTGAACTTCGTTTTCCTGGCTAGGAAGATTCATGCAAGGAGGTACGAAACATGCAGTTTCTCCAGTCTCGAATTCGAATTTTTTGATGAATTCTTCTGTTTTAGGACTTTCTTATATAACAAAGTAATAAAACTTTCTTTTTTATATAAGAAAGTACAAATGGCAAATATATAGTTATGGATCGGATTCGCTTGCAGAGAGTGTATGGAGTAAAGACAATCAACAGGCCTCAGTAGGAAACTACGGCGATGTTTATTCACACAAAGAACAGGAGCACACAGATGGCAAATATTTAAAGCCAATATGAACACAGGATAGCACACCACAGCAGACAGCATCCCACAAGTAGTAATCAACTACAGCACATAAAGCGGCTGGACAGAATCCAGCAGGAGAGATGAACATGAAGCTTCGATCTACGGTCTATCCAAACGGCTGAAGTTCTCACTGTCTCCATGGTTTAACTGCCGACTCACTACCACACGACTGATTACTCCACACACTACGTGACAGTAGACAACAGGACTCGGTAAACAGAGGTTCAGCACTCGCCTGAACTCCACACGCAGGCACTCCGCCATTGCTTCGCTATCCTCTAGAACAGGGGTTCTAAAACTTTTAGACATCTCGACCCCCTTTTTTAGACTAAGTATTTTGGCGACCCCCCCCCCCAAGTTTTAACTCTGTCTAAAGTTTAGACAAAGACTTTGAAAATTTTACACGCACTCAAGAGTTCGTAGAGTATGTGTCGGGTATTGGCGCCACATCCCTTGGCACTTTATCTTTCTACTTACTAGTATCATCTCATCTCGAAACTTTGATTGAACTGTTTACAGATTACATTCCAGTTAAGGATATAAATCGGGTTGTGTGGATAGTCAATCCATTAAGTGAGCAAGCCGTAATAAAATCTGAGCTGAGTATTCGTCATCATGATCAACTGATAGATTTTTCAATTGATCAGCAGCTAAAGTAACTTTTAGCAAAGTTTACATCGACAAATTTTGGATAGGTATTAAAAAGGAATACCTAGAACTGTCCACATCAACATTAAAAACTTAGATGCCATTTTCTATTTATTACAACTGTGAACAAGGATTCTCCATAGTGATAAATTTAAAAACAAAATCAAGAAATAGTTTGACGCTGGAAAATGACATTGTTTTGTGTGTTGCAAAGCTCATTCCAGACATTAAAAAATTGGCTAATTGCACACCAACTCATGTATTCCATTAACTAATAGAACACAAAAACCAACTTATAAGTGCATTAAAAGCTTTATGTGTACTCCTTTTTTTTAATGAAAACTACAGCAATAAATTAATTTTTTTAACTATTCTTCCACATCTCACGACCACCCTGGACACATCCCATGACCCCATTAGGGGTCGTGACTCACTATTTGAGAACCCCTGCTCTAGAAGACTCGTTACTTGTTTTCTACTTCAACTCCACTTCCCGGTTTAATTCAATTTACCGTTCAATTCAATTCTCCTTCAGCTTGACACTGACAGCCTTTTATAGCGACTGGTAGGTGGGCCGAGAACCTTCTAGACCAGGGAACATCTATTGGATAAATCATGAAAATACTCGAAGTTTTCAGCATTATCCATTTTGTCCCCATAGATCTTGAATTCCTCACGAAGCTTTGAGATAACTGACACGGCACCCGTTCAGCACGTAACAAGGCTGATCATGAAACGGTCTCTTTTACGATGACACTATTCGGAGTGGAAAGCAGATTACAGGTTTGTAACAATAATAACAATAACTTTTATTTCTCCACAAAATCTATTAGGATTGGTGTCTTTCTCATACGAATTTTACATCAAGCCACCTTTTTCTTCCATAAAAATTCGTACTGTCTTCAGCTTACGTAGAACGAAGTCATTTAGAAGAACCACTAACTTGATTCTGATTAGAAACACGTAGTTCCTTCAATCAGCTAAATCTTACTTAATTCCCACCTTCATATATTATTCAGAATTCCTATTTCCTTCCAACTTCTAGAACCACTCATATAGATCGGATTATGAATTAATGATACGGCTCGTTGCTTCTGAATTTCTTTTTTCAAATTCGAAAAAAAACGAGGAGTTTCGGGAAGAAAATCGTTAGCGTTAAGTAAAAGCTTATTTTCTAAATTTCAAGAATCGCTTACTTTTGTCAGTCAATATTGATTGTTTCAAAGCGGATTATTTTTTATAAACTGTTTTTTCCTTCTAGCAATCGATTATCGATGCTTTATGTAAATTATCTCAATGATATATTAGCATCTGTGGCAGTTACCATATAAAAAAAATATATAAATTCGTAAACCAGAATAAAATAAAAATGTTTAAAAAAATATTATTACTGACTGCATTAACTTCGTATCGCAACGTAATACAGAGTGAGTAAAAACTGTTTCTCTAATTAAGAAAAATACTCAGCAAAAAATATGAGCGTGAATGGCATCACTAACATTTCGATGACGCCCGGTTAACGGAAAATTACCTTTATTTTAATTCAAAAGTTCTTCAGAGTGAATCAGAAAAATCGATTAGTTAACAGTGTCTAATTTTAAATGCATCCAACTCTAAGTAAATAAACAGAACCGTTTGAAATAATCTGTCGACAACATGTTAATCCTAACCTCATTAGCATGATAAAAAATAAACTGAAGTCTTACTTATTTGGCGGTGAAGAAATGAAGATTTTTGGTCGTGAAGTTAGTTTTTAATTAATAAAAAATTAATCAGAATAAATAGTAGCCTATTTTCTATTCTGAACCATAATCCATCTCTGTGCTAAATTTCATCTAAATTTGTTCAGCTGTTCTTGCATGATTGACTATCATCCATCCATCCAACCTTCTATCCAAACTTTCAATTTTGGATAGATGGGTGTCATTTTTCAAAAAGCAAGATAATTTGTTTTATCTGAGAAATAACAAGTAATATAAAAAAACCATTTTTAAAAATCAATTCCTACTTAGGTTAACAAAGGAAATTTTTATTTTAGTTACTTTTTATTAAATAATTTACAATTGATATAAATATGACAGAATCACAATATTAAGCGGCAAAATAGAAAGCGGATTTCAAGGCTACTTTCCATTCTCCTTTCTATAAATGGTGTTGGATTATTACTTTTGTTTGTTACTATTTGTCTGATTTCTAATTTTTTTTCTTTTTCGTTTCTTATTTCTGAAGTAGACAATAGTCTCGCATATAGGGAAAATCTTCGGATGGTGGATTCAAACTTGTGCCCGGGGGGAATGCGAATCGAACCCCCTACCAACCAGGCTATCCCGGCCTAATAATTACAATTACTATAAATAATTGATCAACAATTATACTACCTTTGACTTTTCAACGCCAGTTGAGGATTCAACATCAATTACGGCAACACAGAATGCGAGAATATTCTACACCAGTTAGGGTGACGCAATACAGATTAGAAATTTCTTATTTTCTTTACTCTGCATTATTTTAATTCGAAAGTACTTCAAAATGAATCTGAAAAATCGATTCATTAACAATGTTTAGTTTTAAATGCATCAAACATTAAGAAAATAAACAGAATCGTTTAAAATAATTGGCCGAAAACATGTTAAGCCTAACCTATAAGTATGAGGGAAAAACTGAATTCGTTCCTTATTTGGCGATAGGGGAGTGAAGATTTTTGGCAAGAAAATTAGTTTTCAATTAATTAATTAAAAAATTAATGAATTAATAATTTAAAAAATTGTATTAACGTACGGAGGAGGTACGAAAGGAATAATTTCTATGCATTACCATTAAGAGTTAAAGGTCCTAGTTGATGTGTTTGAAAATTAGTAGAAGGGGGACGACTCAGTTGTCGTCGTCTTCATCTGAGCAAAATTCAAGGCTTTTGCTGACGATATTCGTCTGAAAGTTGCCCTTTTCCAATTGGGACATTAATATTTCCAAAACCCATCCGGAAATTAAATATAATTCTGAAGATCATTTTATACAAACATTTGGTAATATATTAGCAATACATGGCAAATACAATAGCAAAATTGTAGACAAAAATTCAAAGGCTGTTTATAAGCTCAAAATTCTATTATTGTTGGAATCATATCTGAAGGAAGGAATTCTATTATTATTCATATCAGAAGAAAGTGTCTTTACATATTTAAAATATCTAAGTATTTACAAATAAGGCATAAGTAATTTTCTGTGCAATCTTTTTTTTTTTTTCAAAATATTTCAAACGATATTTAATTCGAGATTTAAAAAGAGGGGGAGAGAAGAAATGGAAAGATCGAAAGAAATAAAATTAGTAATTTGACGGTTCAGTTGTGATTAATGGGAACGAAAACGATTAAATCCATCGAATGATATGTAGATTCTGAATTTAATCTGTAAAGTTCTCAAGAAAATGGCTTTTCAAAATCCCAAAAAAGATTTTTTAATAAGCAATTTCAAATAATGATTCTGCTAATACTTGCGGGCATTTATTTTGCATAATACTTAATCGGTTCGAATATAATGACATGTTTGAATACGCGCACTGAATAAACCATTTTATTTTGTTTTAAATCTTTATTTAAGTGAAAGCATTAAGTAATTTAAAATATAAAAATTACCTTAATATTTCAAACGACACAGCATCTCTAACTCCTCGTATAGAAGTTAAAATAACTATAGGAATTATATGAATTAAAATAAATATAATCGTCCCGAAAAGAATGCTTAGTATGATTTGGAAATAAAATTAATTTTTAGATCAATTGTTTATTGTAATGAAGATACAATACATATTAAATAAAATAATCTATAAAGGAAGCCCTGCCATCATCAAAAATGTATTTACCTATCATTTGCATTTTTTTTGCTATTCTTATTAATTTGTGAAAAAATAAAATAATGTATATTATTGTATTAGATGAGGCTTTAAAAGTAGTAATGTAGGCATTTTATATCATAGATGAAAATACAACTTTATCATAGTTATGAACTAACTCTCAGAAAAGTAATTAAAAAAAACTCTACCATTAGCATTTAAACTAGCGAGCATTTTGCTCCTTAATGCATTTTCGATATAATTTTTTAATCAAATTTAAAATATATTCTTAGCGAATACAAATATATCTTGACATGAAAGAAAAAAGTTCCGGAAATAATTTTGCAAAAAAAAAAAAAAAAAAAAGTTATCTATTCTTTTTGTTCTTTAGTTTTGTTTATAAAGTATCAATTATTGCTGCCACAAATAAAATTACAGGTTCTTTTGAATGCAGGTAAAAAATAATAATAATCTATACAAAAAACTCTTCGGTGAAATATACTGGAAAAGAAAAGAAAGAAAAGAAAATAGCTAATAAAGACGAAATTCTGAAGCCTAAAGCAAAATCGGAGGGAAAAAAACTCCGAAAACCTAAGATTTTGGGAGAAAAAAACAACAGAAAATTCCAACGGATGCAAACTGCAACTGTAATCGGAAAAACGGGAGGAAAAAAAAAGAACTTAAAGTTATACAATAGAGATTTAAGAAGAAAAGATTGGCAACCGCATCGACAAGCGACGTCGATATACAGCTGCAGTGTCAACAGATTTCGGTGGGCGTATTGAAATAAATCTACCTTTTCAAGAGGATATTTAATAGAAAACTGCACAGGCAGTCTCAGTAAGACGAAATGGAAATCTCCTCTTGTAAATTTCAATGAAATCCGAATTGTCTGAAATAAAAAAGTGCTTCAGAAAAAAAAAAAACTGCTAAAGAAATATTACATTCCACAATTTAGAATTAAAATTTCTAATAGAAATTCAAACTATATTTTAAAATTAAAATATAATATTCCTTCAAGTGCTTTTGCTTATTTTATTTTTCAAAGGTAAAAGAAATTACCAAACGAGAATTAAACACCTGAAACAAAGAAAAATCCAAAAATTAATAGGATAAATGAATAAATTTTAAAAACAAGAAGCCGACAATACTTTTTTTTCTTTGTAGTAACAAAAATTTAAAAAATAATTCGGATTAGTTTTTAAATTTTATTAAATTGTTTACTAGTATACAAATATTTGTTTATAATTATGATTAAAAATAGTATTTTTTTAAAGAAAAAATGCTTAGGCAAAATATTTACTCAACAATGTTTTCCGTTTCAGAAACTAACGTATTTTTCTTGTTTGTATTTTCAAAATAATAGACTCTTTGGAGTAAATGTTTTAATGCAGAAATGTAGAGTAAATGTTCGCAACCCTCCCCCTCAATTTTTAAATATTATACGATCATTAAAAACGATTTTCTTTTAGTAACTAATGCATTTTAATTTGAATTATATTATAGAATTATTTAAAAAACGTAGTGTTATACTAGATATAAGTTGCATTAAAAGATAAAATTATTTTAAATCGAACAGATTTTTTTTTTGCATTTTTTTTAAGTGTGCAAAAAAAAAATGTTTTTTTATTCTAAAGTCAAATTACAAAAAAAAATTAATCTTTTTATTCATCAGAATTCTACTCAAGCTTAACTTAAAAAAAAGCGATTGTTGAGATTTTGTCTTAAATTTAATTTGCTTGAAATATTTACTTTCAATAGAAACTTTTCAAAATTATAAAAAGCTTTTATTAGTATTCCAATATTTTTGGGAATTAACGTTAAAAAATTACTGCAAATGGTCTCAAAAATATAAGCAAATAAATTAATAAATACTCTTATATACTCAGAGATTTCAAAAAAATTCCATTTTTTTAAATTCGAAACCAATGTCGTCAGCAAATATTTACACATACGAACATCCCGATTGTAAGAATAGCATTTCAGAATTTAGCTATACATGAAATAATGAAATACTTAAAAAAATCCAATTATCAGACAGAAAATAGCATATTCTGAATATATCCTAAACTTAGACTAAACAGATGTTTCATTTCTAGCGAAATTTATAGTTTTATGGCAATAAATATAACATCATTAATTTCAGATGGGATTTCATTCGTAAACCTATAAATTTTTGCATGCTACACGAAAGATATTAATATGTGCTAACGTAATATAAGTAGTATTAGCTGTACTAATTTTATTTTAAAATCAAAGGAAGTCTTGCAAAAGGAAATTCAAACTTGGTATTCCTTGTTGGCAATATGAATTCACAAATCTAAAAGGTAATTCGTCTTTTTGAAACCTTTTCACAATAATTTATTGTTGTATTCTCAGAAATAAAACTACAATTTGATCAAATTTTCTGATACTTTAAAATACATATACACATACTAATACATCGCAAACATCGACGTCCTACAAAACAACGGAAGCAAAAATATGTGGAAATAATTCATAGAAATAAAAATAAATAATTCATGTGGAAATAATTCATAGAAATAAAACAAAAGCGTACTAAGGCAGATGAAAAAAACAAACCGTTATTCGAAAATCAAAACACTACACAATACATCTGTGTACTTTCGCAATATCTTTGTCACATCAATGAATGTTTTATTCAAATACAGGCTGCGAAATGTTGCTCTTTTTATTTTTATCAACGTCATATTCACTCACTGCTTAAAATAGAAAACGGAAGTTATTAGGAGCTGAAATATTTTCGCGATCGCAAGTAATTTTATTTCTCCATAGTCTAGGAAAAATGACAAAGTGTGCTAGTTCTTTTATCAGAACATACTGCAAAAGAATAAATACGAAGAACACAGACGATGCAAAAACAACCGCCCAAAAATTCCTAGAAAATTTTATTCATGAAATTCTTTATACGCACGAACTTAAAAAAACTGAAAGGTGTTCTTTTTTCTTTTTTCAGAATCTAATTTAGTGTTCGCCTGGGTACATTCTTCTTTCTGTTTCTTTGAGTATGACATTTATTGATCGTGTTCTAAGCACGAATAGATTTTTATTCTAAAAGCTTTCTATAGGTTATTTTGTAAAGAATATTCTCCATGAGGAAGGTTTTAAATTTTTAATATTTTAATATCATATCAGCAGTATCTGGAAAAAGAAAAGGATTTGAGGTTTTAAAATAAACAAGAATTATATCTGGATTCGATAAATAATTTGTTTATAATAACAGTATAAACAGTTAGGCTACGACAAAAGTGCATACAATTAAACGAAATATGCCACAACCAGTATGTATACAGTAATGAAAATAATGCAATCGAGTCAGAATTATTTAATTACTTCAATTTCTATTTAATTATATTTCAATTTCTTAATTAAGTATAACACCAACAATAATTTTGAAGTTAACCCAATGAATATTTTTGCGTCAATGTAATTAAAAGATTTTATTTTTTAACTAATCAAATTTTTCCAAACTTACATTAATTTTTTTTTGAATTTATAACATATTTAATGAAAGTTTACGATACAAAACGGTTTTAATGTAAGCTTAAAGATTCCTTTTTAAGTTTTCATTGTACAAGCACTTTTAATAAATCCCGATTGCTAAGTTGAAAGGTTTAAAATATTTTCATTTAATAATTTTTTTTCCTTTTGAATTATGACAGTTGAAATCAAATTTAAAATAAAGCTACGAAATTAAATTTTCAATACTCAAAACGTTTGCTTGAATTGTAAATAAGACGCAAGAAGAGAGATGACAGACGAATGTGCATTATATCATAAAGGAAATAATCACAGAAAATAATTCATAAAGCAGTAAAATTTAAATGAACGATATTTAATTTAAACAATATTGTAGTCTCTCATGTAACACTAACCGCAGAGACAGGGCCCTCTGATGCCTGGAGGTGATGGCATGTGTTTATACATGCTCTTATTTGTATATCTTAAATCATTCCACCTTTTATATGTAAATTGTCTGTGTGTAAAGTAATCCTGGAAATAAATCACTGTTACACTAATTAAAAATTTTTACTGAATTCCTCAACAACCCCACAAAATTCCATATATATTCTTGATGTGTCATGATTTTGTCTCCAATTGGCTTCGAGTTCAGAAAATTCAAATACAATTTCAACGATAATTCCTTTTGTATATGGACCTTATGTAAACTGTTTCTGATCAGAGCCTGACCAAGCTTTATAAAAAACAAGCGTTATTAGATCAATTTTATGAAATAAAGTAGCGAAGATTGGTGACTTCGTTTACAACGACATTTTTGGCTGTCATTGATTTTGCTAAATATTAATTATTAGTATATAATCTATTATTAAATCAACATAGAAATTAATTCTGTAAACAATCATATCAAGTTTTACTATCTCAACTAGCAGCATCCGCACGGTTGCCCGTAGCATACTATCCAAGGAGAAAAATTAGCTTTTAACTTAAATCTAGCCTCCGCCCGATACGACATGGGCAGGCTACGCAACATCAAACAAACATAAAAATATGTTTAGAAATTATCAAAAATAGCTACCAAACAGTTTTTACAGCACCCATTCAGAAATATTTAGACTGTTACAAAGGTAAAAATATGATATGTCCGTAGACAAAATACAGGCGATCATTTAGCTCCTTAAGAAATTCATTCTGTCTCCGCTATTCAGTCACAGTGCGATTTAAAGAAAGACGGTTATCAAAAGACCCTCCTTCCCTAGGTATAGACATAATTTTTCTGGTATTCACTAACCTAACGTTTCTTTCATCTTCATTTTCCATATCAGGCAACATACGAAGCTTTTTGGCATTTAATGTTTTGCCTTCAAAGTTGGATTGCATTCTTTTGGGCATAATGAGATTTGAATCGCTGTTCAAAATCAGACTTAAATAAAGAAATGTATCGCCTATGCATACCACATCTCTTGCTGTTTGCACATGCGCAGTTTGAGGTATTCGCGTATGGGCGAATAAGTAGAAAGTTAAAAATTGCAACTATAAAACTTCTTTTTTTATTTTGATACAACTTTAATGTATTAAAACCTTCCCCAATAAATGCTCTACAAAATAGCATAAATATTTCTCTTTTTTTTTTGTGGTTTAAATCTACAGAAGCGTTCAGGAGACTTCAATTTATGCTATGTATGTATGTGCCTTTCCAATTCTTATATGAGTCTAAGTAGATGATAAATTATCAATTAAAATAGATTTTACCAGCAAAAGCATCCAATTTTCCATGATATATAAATAATTGAACTTATATTACAAGTCTGAATGTAACACTCCCAATTTCCATATAACTTTAATCTTTGACCCATATATACTGGCCGCATATATCTTAATATAATAATGTATATATTAAAAAGATGATTTGTTTGTACGTCAATTATTTTCGTCGCTATGCAACTCAGACCGTTTGACATATCGGGACTAAATTTGGCACCGGTGATGGATTAGCACAAAGGAGAATCAGCACCGTAAAATAATGCTTTGAATTTACAATTTTTTTATTAATACTTTTTATATTAAGTGGTAAGTTTGAACAAATTTTTTAAATCCAATTTAGTATTATAAATCTTTGTCATATTTATTAATAAGAGAATTATAACTTTTATATCAGAGTAATGCCTAGAATATCCTATCATTGTATGCCCTCTTTCTAACAAGTTAAATTTGAAATTTATTATTTGTTTTCTGCTTTTTAAAGATTTTTACTTTTTTGTACAGTAATCATCAAAAACTTCGATTTCGAGATTTCGACTCTCCATCTTTTAGACCACATTTAGAAAAGTTCAAAAAACACATTTTTGGAATATGTCCATCTGTCCATCTGTGGTAATGATAATTCATAAAAAAAATTGCGATCAATCTGGACAGTTGAAATTTGGTATACGGTTTTTACACCAAATATTCAGATTTCTATTAAATTTTGCATAAAATCTGTTCCGAGGAAGTTCATCTTTCCGGTTTTTTCGAATATAAGTTTACACGATAATTAAAGAACAAATAGATATGATTCGGTACCCATATTTAACATCTATACCAACATATATACTATAGTTTTTAGTTGAATCCAAATACTGATTGACTGTTTGTCGGTCTATACTTTCAAAAACAATTAAACGCTGTAATTCAAAAATACATTGACTTAAATATATCAAATTTGGTATGAGAATTTCTGATTTCAAGTGGTTTTCCGTCAAATTACCCTCCCTCCCCCTTTATTGAGGAAAACATGTTTAAAACACAAATTCAATGTTCAGGCACTATTAACCGCGTACCAAGGATTAATCGCCAAATAATTCGCCAAGTACCACATGATAGATTCATTAAAAATGCTAAATACATACCAAAAGTTTATATTTCGCAATTATTGTACGCCAGTACTATTCAAAGCGTTCTCTTTCATAATAAATTTATTAGAGTGTAATGCGAGAAAGTTTTGTTGAGAACATTTGCAAACATCTGCAATTCTTTTTCTATTATTATTCATCTTTTTTAAGACAAAATTTTATTTTAAGAATTATCAATGTCGCACGAAAAGATATATTATGTTTCCAGATTTTAATTTATTATTTTTTGCATTTATTAATATATTTTTTAATGTTTTTTGTGATGCTTTATGCTGTCGCGTTTATTTTTGGCACTGATTTGTTCGTTCTAACGATTTTAAGTTCTAATTTTGAATCGGATACAATGAATTTAAATACTGTGTCTAATAATATCATGTAAATGATCTATCGTTTCTCTTTGCTCTTGCATACATATGAAAAAATACAATTTTTGAATTTTAACTTTTATGAAACCTACTTACTTTAATTGATCTTTAGCAATCAGTGAAAAAAAATTCAAAAGAAAACAAGCTAAGAGGAACATTAAAATAGAAAGGA
This sequence comes from Argiope argentata, assembly GCA_026289955.1. Taxonomy (NCBI): domain Eukaryota; kingdom Metazoa; phylum Arthropoda; class Arachnida; order Araneae; family Araneidae; genus Argiope; species Argiope argentata. Next base: position 19,162 of record JAOUZG010029674.1, on the reverse strand, counting down.
ATAGCACGATTGCAGAAAAAAAGGCGTTTCAAAAGTGACGAAGAATTACCCAAATGACAAATCAAGTTGAAAACAAATTCTAAAAAGAAGCTAAAAGGAATACAGAACAGCTAAAAAAGAAAGAAACAGCAGAACAGCTAGAACACTGATTTGGTCATGGAAAAGCGAAGCTGATTGAAAACATAGAAATAATGAAGAGCTACGTAATATACAAGTTAAAACTGACAAAAAAACAATACAATGAATATAGCACCAATTTTGCATATAAATTCTGGGGAAAAAATGTGAGTTTTGAATTGATGCCGAGTATGGGTTCAATTTTCTCTGTAGAGATAAGAGACCTTGAAAGTTACCTAGCATATATTGCAATAATGTATACGTGCAAGGGTTTCTGCTTTTAGAACGAAATGGACCTTTAGAAAGTGTATTTGCAGGCACTGTTTAAGACTTTTAATTCAATAAAAAGGAATTAAAAAATATTTATGTTCGTTGGGCAAAATTAGTGATAATATTTGTAGAATAAAAAAAGAGAAGGCTTAAGCCTACGAAAAAAGTTGGCTTCTAACCAGCGCAAGCTGTTTGCTCTGTAGAATAAAGATTTTCTTTGTTTGCGAATGCATTTTTCTATTTTATTCTTATAGAATTCAAGCTCAACCTTTTCCGTTTCTTGATAATTTCTTATTTTTTTTCTAAAGATACTATAAAGTAGACGTTTCAATATTTACGCTATCAGTTTCAAACATATCTTTTTACAAAATATTCTTAGCGGAAGAGTTACTAATGAGATAAATGGTTTATTGTTTCTTCATTTCCGTTTGTTTTTCAATATAATATGTCTGTTTATTTCCACAAGTAATATCGTTTGGACGAAGAATTACCGTCTGACTATTGTTCTGCTCCGAAGACAATTTTATTGTCAGTGAAATAATTATCATCATTACAAAGAGCTGAATTGTTTAATTCTTTTTTTCTTGCTATCTTCCAGATCTATTAATACAAATATGGCAATCAAACAATCGAAACACGATTGTAGAATTAGTTTTATTTGAAAGGAAGTAAACTGAAACAAAGCTAGTATATAGATGCAAGGAACTGTACATTAAATATCACAGAATAAATGCTCTTATGAAAAGAATGAACACAGCTCTACATTGTTCAAAGAATATTCTTTAATTAAACGATCCACATATAAAGCCTATTTCTTTGTTCTTTAATGCTTTGATAACAAGGTTGATATCTTAGAAATCCACGTTATATACTGATTTCCTAAATGTTTGCCAAACCTAGTCTTAAATTTAATTTGCTTTCTTAGTGCAAAGAAGGAAATTTAGGAAAGGGTGCCATACCTGACGTCAGCCATCAGATCCACCTTTTATTACACACATATTTATTCACCTGTTTCAATTTTCTCTTTCAGAGCCATTGAGTCTCCAGGGACTGCATTGTGTGTTTCAGGTGTTTGTGGATTTAATAAAACGTTAGAGAAATCGCAAGGCCTAACTAAACTAAAAGTCAGCATTTTGCTTTTTAAACATTGAATCCTTAATTCAAGTTTCCTGACTACAGCTTTAACGGTTGTTTTATTCACTTTAGCATTTGAAGGGGGAAAAACACAGACAGTATCTACATTTTGTCGATTTTTCACTTATATATTCAAATGCGAAACAATAAATAAATAAATGAAGAGATAATTCTTTTCTATCATTAATACTTTTTAATGGATTAAATCACGCCATTAATTTTTTTAAAGAAAATTTTATAAAAATTATCGTTTGCTCTCTATGCTATTAATTCTGTTTTATGCGAATTGTATTAAAATTATCGTCTGCTGCTGTAAGCTATTTTTATTAAATATTCAACAGAATATTAAACATATTCAGTGACACTTTTTCGATAAAATTGCAAAATTTAATAACATTACATTATACTAATAATATAAACGTTATCCTCAATTGCAATGACAAAAATGAAATCTTAATTGATTATTTAAAGGACGTAATTAATAAGAGATTTTAAGTGATTAAAGGATTTTAAATCCATTTTTTTATATTACTTGTATTTTTTTATTAGATTGTCATGCTTATATTTTCCTACGTGATTGTCGTATATATGAGTTTTTCCACATGTCTGCTTATTTCTTGCGCTTTTTTAAAGTATATCAATGAAGAATTTTTATTCTGCTATTGGATCTTTCTCTTTGTTGACAGAACAAAGCCGAACGTTTTCTTTATGTAAAAAAATATTATTTCACTCTCTTGTTTTTGTAAAAATTATTATTTGTTCAGAAGGATGGGTTTTTTAATTTGCTATCAATGGAATATTATAAAGTTGCCTCCTTATAATGACATAAATTTTGAGTAAACTTTTTAATTTCTAAAATGGTTTAACTTGCTATATATTTAAAGTACATTCATGATTAAAATATTCAGAGTTTCGTATTTTCCCCCATTAGCTTAAAAAAACATAATAACTCAGAAAATACTAAGAAATTTTTTAATCATTTGGAGTAATTTTTTAATCATTTGAAACGCTTATAGTTTCAATAGACTAGAAATTTCATAGACAACATGGAAATAAATAGTTCAGCAAAAAGCAAATATTTTTTAGGGCAAAATATCAGTAAATAACAAATAAATGAAACGAATGTTGCATTTTTTGAAACACATTTTTATTTGTGTATTAAAAATAGATTTTTTTACAGAAAATTATTATTTTCTGTCTTATCTTTATATACTTTATATACTGTTTTGTCTTTATATACTTTATAATGATAAATATTGCATAGCATGTTAATAATTTTCTTTTTAATCATTGCAATAAAGATCTTTTATTTGAAATTGAAACTTAATTCAAATTAAATGATAATTAGGTACAGAAAATATTGAAATAAGACATTGCCTTCAAAAACCCGCTAGTGTACTAAGTTCTAAAGCTCTTGCGCATCAGGAAACAATTAAAAAGTATTACTGGGTTCAATTGTTATCTAAAACAAATCAAGTTAATAAAATGGCGCGGAAGGAAAAATTTTTTGTTCAACTTATCAGAAAGAAATAACGAGCTAAAATAATTCAGTAATAAATGATATAACATGAAACAAAACTCCTGGAAATGAATGAAATTAAAGTAATGGAACATAATTACAAAACTACTGCACTTAAATATGTAATTTTATTGTAATATAGACCCGATATTAAAGTTCGTAATATTCTTTGAGATAAAAATAGTTAAACTAAGTGGAAAGGATGAAACGGGAAAAAAAGAAGATACCTAAAAAAAAGAACCTGTCGATTGAAAAGTAGTGGACGAAAAAGTATATAATATTCTGTGGAAATGTTATTTTTACCTTTGAGATAAAACCGAACTTCAATCGCTGAAAATAAAAGTAGTTCTGAAAGAAAATATTGGATTAGACTGAAATGAAAGAACAAAATTGAGAAAAAAAGAAAAGAATAAGGTTAGAAGATTAAATCGAATAATTTAAAATCTGAAAATAGCAACACGACAGCATGCCAGAGCATAAATAAGTCGGAAGCTTGTTTGAAAGTGATATTCACTGGAATTTTTGAAGAAAAATGTATGTGCATGTATCGTTGCCATAGGATGATTATTGGTACCTCAAAATTTTGTGAGATAGCACAGATGGAAGTGATATGAGATGATATTGAAAAATATTCATGTGTATTCAGTATGTGATTAATATCTACATATTTTCTCTAAAAAAATATGATTTTACAAATAAATAAGTAAATAAATAAAAAGTGAAATCTTCCATCGCAAATTTCAAGCTACCATGTGAGAACATTATTTTTTAAGCCATTATTTTTCAAAAATGATTTAAATCGTTAACTAATTTAAAACGGTTTGAAACAATCACAAGATTTCTCTATCGCTCTTTACCTCCCCCCGCTCTCTTTATTTATATATATATAAATTATATTTTAGAATTAAACTAAACTCTAACTAATTTCCAAAGCTTTACCTTAATTTAGCCCAAAGTAACATCATTCTAAAAAATATTCTCTTATTTCATGATCCATTCCACTTGTTCTAGTTAATTAATTCAACAGAAGGTTCGTAAAATTGCTGACTCGGCTAAAAGTATACTAATTCCCACTCTCGGGTGAAGGAATAAAAATCATCCATCCAAGCACATTCCATTAAAAGATTCCTATGATTTCCTTGCACGAGCTGTACATGTAATTGACATGCGTCAAAGATCTCTATTAAAATCTAAAAGTATATTTTCAAGGGAATAAAAGTTTAATCAGCTTTTCGTCATTCCGTTTTGTGTCGCTCTGTGTTGTGCTCGTCGCTTTTACTTGCACATAATGCATGCTTCTCGTGATGGAATAAAACGAACTAAAAAATTTAAAATGTCATCTGTGTTTTCGAAACCACCTTCTGTTTTGCGACAAATATTTTTGGAGGCTGGCCGATTTTGAGACGAAATAGCAGCTATGATGCTATAGTTCTACGTTAACCTTTTAAAAACGCATCTGCTGTGAAAGAAACATGCGCAATAATAAAGCAATACTAGTAAAAGCAGGTCACCCTTTTAAAAACGCATCTGCTGTTAATTAAGAATACATAATAATAATAATGCGATACTGGCAAAAGCAGGCAAAAATATTTTTCGGAGACATTACAAGCTCCTAACTAAAACAACATGTTCCGTCTTGATAAAAAAAATAAAATTAAATCTTCTAGGCATATTTTAATGCATCATGTCAGAACATCATTTCTTGAACGACCAAGCACCACGTGTTCGGTCCGATTAAATTATTTTTATTCATTTAAATTGTTTCATTGAATTAGTAATTTTAATACTTCAAAAGATCAAAAAAAATTGTTTCGCATTTATTTTTTTAAAAAAATATCACATTTCCTATTTATCTCATTTCATATAATCACGTGCTTAAGATGACATTTTCTAGGTTTTATTTGCTGTAGTCATTAACTTATTATTTTTAATCAGAGCTTTTGTAAACACAATGACAACATGTTATTAAAAGCTGATTTTTTTTGAGATGCTCATGCAGATAATAAAATTTTAATTTTTCGCCCACGGATTTTTGTTGACGCCAAAAACCTCATCCCGAAAACAACATCATGTTCTGACATGATAAAAACTGTTGAACGGAGTTTGGTATTCTAGATACTTCGTTATGATACACATAATCGCTTTTTATTTGCATCAGACAGCAATGCCAAACATAAATTTTCAAATTATAGTTACTATAGCACAAATGTATAGCAGCACAAACCAGAGACTCTTCTGCAGATTTTCTGTATACTTCTAAAATATGTTTATTTCGATGTATTATGAGAAGTTCTTTGATCGATTGGTTCTTCGAGAGTTTTTTAAAGCAAATTGTAAGGTAAGAACCTATTTCTTTAGATTAATAATTTTAAAAAATATTATCGAAAGCTAGATTGGATGAAAATCTAAAAATAGCCGAGGGTTTTCATTTTAGATTTTTCTGCTTATCTCCACATTACGTTTACTTCGCCATTTTATGGGTTCTTTAATCGATTGGATTTTCAATAGTTTTTTTAAGATGCAGTTTTTTTAAGAATTCGAAATCTGTTGCTGTTACTTATGGCATTTGCCAAGGACAAGCCCTCACTGATGCAACAGCAGATTTAAGCTGAAAGGAGCGTCTCTTGTTTTTGAAGTAGCGCCAACGAGGGCCAAGAGTACGACTTAGCTACACACTCACCACATTTGCTTGCACAGCCCCTTTTCACAGGGAGGCACAGTCACACATCTCACAGATAGGACACATTTGAGCAACCATGCCCTGACCGGGATTCGAACCAGGGACTCTCAGAACACGAGGAAGACGCGTTACCTCTTTGCCAGAAAGCCGGTTTGAAATATATTTCGTTAGATTAATAATTAAAAAATAAAAATATTTACGAGCGTTGAATTAGATGACAATCTAAAAATAGTGACTTTTTCCCGCCATGTTTCTTTGATTTACAAAAGTAATTAAAGAATTTGATATCTCAAGTAAATTCACGAAGTTTTTCTTTGCTTAAACATAAAAATACAAACGATCAGAAAAAGTTTATGATAAAAAGAACATTCGATTGGTCCTTTAATCTTCTTATCTAAACCGAACGGAAGATTTCCGTTCAACTGAATTCGTTCCCTTAGTTACGGCCCTCGTAAAATCTTTTTGGGAGATTTCAAATTCCATTAAGATTGGAGCTGTTGATTAATGCCTCTTTTTGATGGACCCAAATAAAAAGATTATCGCTCCTAGAGCGTTCTATGGAAAAGGAAGGAACAGAATTTGCATTTCGTGATATCGGTATTAAATATGTGTAGAGAAAAGGCATAAATTATTTAACTTTTCACGGAATAGAATGGGCGTCGGTCAGAAAAGGAAGACACTGATAAACGGGATTCTTTCACTCACTTAGAACAGTTAAAGAATAAATTAAAACAGATTTAAAATGCCTGAAAATTCGAATGTTTTAGTTTTCGGAATTCATGAAGGATTGTGGCGAATTTAACATAAATTCATTCATTGTTAGGATCAAGCATTTATTTACTCTTATTAGATTTTGAATAATCTGATTGATAAGAAATTTTTGCATAATAAATAATTTATTTTTCTAATAAATAAAAGATTTAAGGTTTCATTTATGTTCGGAAAATATTCCTTGAACACTTTTCATCATAATAAAATAGGCAGATATACATTAATAAATGACGAAATAAATCAATACATCATTAATAAATACATTTTTCATGATTTAAAAATATTCCGAAATAGATTTGATATCTTAATATTATTAATTTTAATGTGATGGAACTATAATTATCGAAGTAAAGGAAAATTGATCCTGAGCAGATAATCTAAAATCCGGGTTATTGGATAACTAATAAAAAAAAAGATTATTTCTTCGGAGAAAAAAGCAAATTATGCATATAAAGCATTAATTTAATAACTATAAAAACAATAAATTTAAATTTTGCATATTTATTATTACTATTTTAAAATATAGTTTGTGAGCATTTCAGTGAAAATATGTTTCACTATATTTTATTCGTTTTAAGGGGAAATATTTTGCTAATAAATTCTTTTCCCCCCATTCTAAGCAATGCGGATAATTGAAGTTTTGCACAGTGGAGTTTAGCTAATTTTAAAATCCCAGGATCTGAGTAAAAATTCAGTTTGCCTGAAAACGTGAATTAATTAAAAATTGATTCCAAGATTACGCATTACATTAGAATACGATTTTTAAATTAAAAATATCATAAATAATGTAATTTTAATAATAGTGTAAATAAGTAATGTATAAAAAAATAAATTAACGATTAATAATCTTAATAGATAAAGTTTTAATAATAAGAATAAATTTTTTTAGTAATTTCATGATTTTGGTAAGGGAACTGTATACGGTGCACATACATGTACTATTTCAAAATATGATTGATGAATAATTCAGTAAAAACAAGTTAATTTGCTGACTTCATTCGCTCTATAATATCTTGTCACTTATATACAGATAAAATTGAACGTTTATTTGTTGGTTTGATATAAAAATAATTTTGAAACTCACGAATACGAGCCAACTATATTTTCTAATGCAAAGAAAAATTTACTAGCTATTTTAAAGTTTTCACAACAATAATATGTATCTGTTTGATTGATGTAATCAAGAGAGGTGTCTGTAATTTTTAAAAAAATTACCTCTTAAATATGCTAAAACAGAGTTCAAATTCTTCTTGTTGTTTTTTTCCTCATTAGTCAATAATAAATTACATCGACAGCGCACAGAAAGTTACATCCACGATGACAAAGGTGATTGGATGTAATATATTTTTATGATATTGTATCTATAGACAGAGTTTCGTAAATTTAAACAACAACAATGTTTGATTATTGTTCCTTCAAATAAATATCATTCATAAATCCTCAGAACTTGCCTCTATTTAAACACAACATTTCATCTAAATTCTTTCGCTCTTTAATTAGATCCCATAGTGTTTTTTTAATACTATAACTTGAATTTTTATTGATTGCAGTATAGTACTTTGTAAATTCTATCTTTTTAAAGGATAATAAATAGACTAGCATGATGACAATAAATTACCCCTCTACTTTTACGACATATTCTTGACTTAATTGTACTTAAAGAATCTAGTGATCCAATTTGAGCAACCATAAATAAAAATTTGGTTATATAGTTCTTGTTTTTTAAGTAAACATATACAATAGCTATTTCCTACTAGGCAAGTACCTAGGGTCTCTAGGCTGAAAAGGAATTGCGAGTAGGCCATTTTGAAATTTTTTCTTCAAAATTGTCAACTAAAAAAATTTGTAAAAAAACAAGAGTCCTATGATGGATAAAATATTTGAAACATATTAACACTTTATCAAGCATAATTGTTTAGGTTTCATGTTGCTTAAATAGAGCAATTAAGAAATCGAATAACTGGATTAATAAGATTTCGCACAAAAATAGAAATTACAGATAAATAATTAAAAAACGTATCCGTTAATTTGATAAACGTAAACTATATTAATCTAAAATAAATACTTAACATGTTGATAATGTGCCTAAATATAAAACTAAGTTGGTCATTTTATTAAAAGAATTAACTCCCATTACCTATGATCGCAAAATATTTAAATTACTCACAGGATTGATGGTTTTTTTTATCATGTCAGAACATGATATTGTTTTAGGGATGAGGTTTTCTGAAGTCAACAAAAAACCGTAGGCGAAAAATAAACATTTTATTATCTGCACGAGCCTCTCAAAAAATCAGCTTTTAAAAACGCCTTGCCATCGCATTTACAAAAGCTCTGATTTAAAAAAATAAGTTAATGAACTACAGCAAATAAAACCTAGAAAAATGTCAATTTGAGCACGTGATTATATAAAATGAAATAAATAGTGATAATTTGTTTAAACAATAAATGTGAAACAAAGTTTTTTTTTATCGTTAGCAATACTAAAGTGACTCATTCAAAGAAGCAATGAAAAGGAATAAAAATATAATTTAACTTGCGCGAGCACGTGGAGCTTGGCCGTTCAAGAAATGATGTTCTGACATATTACACTGAAATATGCAGAGCAGATTTCATTTTAATCTTTTATACTCAAGCGAACCCGTTAAATTCTGTTTGATTCTTATCATATCAGAATATGATATTGATTTGGGAATTAGGTTTATGGCTCAATAAAATTCCGTAGGCGAGAAATCGGAATTTTATTATCTGCATGAGTATCTCAAAAAATCAGCTTCTAATAACACGTAACCAATTTAAAGAAGCTCTGATTTAAAAAAAAATAAGTTAAGGACTACAGCAAATAAAACCTAGAAAAATGTCATTTAGAGCACGCAATTATGTGGAATGAAATAAATAGGAAATGGGATATTTTTTTAAACAATGAATGCGAGACAAAGAATTTTTTGGATCGTTTGCGATACTAAAGTGAATCATTCAATGAAACAATTAAAATGAATAAAAATTTAGTTTAACTTGCACGAGCAGGTGGTGCTTGGCCGTTCAAGAAATGATGTTCTGGCATGATACATTGAAATATGCATAGCAGATTTCATTTTAATCCTTTAACTATTTTTATACTTTCTTTAAAAATAAGAATCAATAAATATAAGTAAAAAAAAATTAAGATTAATACACTGTTTCAAGGATAAATATATTATAAGAACTTCAACTACTTATTTTTTCTTAAAATTTTTTCGCTATCAATGCGCGTTAAAAATATGTATGTGGATTATTCCGCTATCCATGATAAAATCTGTTTCTTAATCAATAAGTGCTTCAGTTCGAATTGCATCATTCATAATTATCTTATTTAAGCTAAATATGAGGAAGTTGTCTGGATAAATTATTATTGAGCCTTTAATGGTACATGTTAGAATCGCGTAATACATGCAAAACGCACACCTATTGAATTTTAGAATAATTTGGGCATGAATTGATGTCATATTGCAACACGACGATTATTTACAAATTAAATGTTGCATGCCGTTATATCTGACATCCAACATAATCTCGAGGGAATATTTTTTAAGGCTCATGGGCGTGATATTCTGTAAAGTTGACCATCTAAGTGGTGTTATTTGTCCCAAGCACAAAACTATTCACGGAGACAAATATCTAATGAAAGGTTTTTATTAAGCCTTATCTGAAATTAGGAAATTTCATTTGAATGTCAAAATTAGTTAAACATTTTTGCATAAATGGCAAATTTAATTAATCAATTTAATTATTTTGCAGAAATTGCAAAAATTAATTGCGGTTACTGCAACTCTTTAGTTATTTTATGTCCGTCACCCGAGATAATCTGTACAGTTTTATTTCGACACATAGATCGTATTTCATTTCGGTTATTTATGTGTGGTCAAATAAAGGTAGTATTATTTATTTCTTAAAATTAGCTAGGCCTAAAACTGCTTATCAATTTGGGTTGAGCTGGTATGAAATTTAGAAATTAAATTCGGTAATTTTGGAATTTGAAAGTCAGTACAAAAGTCTCTAAAAATATTCCACAGATGGCGACACAATTTAATCCCTTGGATTTTTCTTTCCAAAAGAAAGAATTCGTGGGAAAGTGAATAATAACAATTTTTTAACTTGTAATTATGAAAAAAATAATTTGGTAAAAAATAATTTTTAAAAGTGTAATGCTTAATTTAACTGAAATATAAGTAATTTATATTTAATATGCCTAGTTCCATCCTCTTGATTACTATAATGAAGCTAACGTTCTTTTTTTTTTTAAAAAAAACAAGTTTTTTTCTCATTTTTTTCCCTATCAAATAGAAAATAAATAATAAATACACAATAACCAAACGATTTAAAAATTAAAATTCTTCGATCCAGCCATCTGTCTTGCTGTATGTTTTAAAACACCAACATCAGTATCACAAAAATGTAAATAATTTGAAATGAATTTTATTTTTACATATATGCTTAATACAATAAAAATATAATATATTAATTCTATAATAACAAAAAATCTGTTCAGAAAATCAACTCTTTATATAAAATGAAATTTTATCAGTGCTTCAAATGAATCCATTTGTCCGATTCATTTTATGAATCAGGTAATAGTAGCTCCTAAATCATTGAAACAGAGATATCACTTATATTTTCTATTACAAAATATGATGAAGAAATAGAAAAACGTACAAAGCTTCATATTTTTCTTCTTTTTTGCAATTAAAAGAACTAAAAACATTGCTAATAAGTATTTTACTCCCTCCCCTCAAAGGGGAAAAAAGAAATCTACGATCTCAAATTTCAGTTTATCATATATGAATATTATTTTTTTAAGTCATTATTCGCGAATTAATTTGTCTTTAAGTAGTTTTAACCAGTTTGAAAAAGCAATACTAAAGCAGGTCAACCTTTTAAAAACGCACCTGCTTTCAAAGAAGTATACATAATAATAATTCAATACTAATAAAAGCAGGTAAAAATAATATATGCGATTAAAAGATGTTAATGAATATTGTCCTTTATTTTCATCGCCTACGCGAATTCGAGCTTCAATTATGCACTGCCATCAATTATTCAAAGCCCCCTAACGAAAACAATATCATATTCTGGTATGATAAAAATAACTTCCCGCCCTATAATAACCTTCCTTACCACTTGTCTCTGTTTACACCAACAGCACTTAGAAAAACTGTATTAAGCCCAGTTTCCTTAAAAATTAATATCCCACTTAATTTTTTTAAAATTGAAGACAACCTTATTGCTTTATAATAGAAATTGTCTTTGCTAAATAATTGCAAAATAATTCCTTGAGAAATTACTCTATTACCAAAATTCTTTACAAGTTCTTTTTTCTAAAAGTATAGTATATTCCACGTTATTTTCCTAGTGTTTTTTTTTGGGGGGGGGGGCTTGGAAATTTAGAAAAGAAAGTGCTAGTTCCAGGCAGGTTAGATTATCAAATAAGCATTTAAGTAACTGTTTAGGGGAGGCATAACCACAGAAGGCTTCAAGGCGAATAGATAGTTTTGTGATATTTTCAGGTTGATTGAATTTAGATATTTGATTTCATTCACAGTACTCATGAATACGAATATATTTAAATTAATACCAAGTATTTTTTTTAAATGTCTGATCTTATTATTTTAAGTATTTTGTCAGGTATTCAAATTTTCTTGATTAATGTAAATTAAATGTTAATTTCTGTCGAAGTAAACTTTTTCCCTACCACGGATAGCTCTTAGTATCGATTTTATTAAGGTACAAAATGGCAAGGTTCATCACAAAATAACTCTTTTCTAGTTTTATAAACGGATTATTATTTCAACTAATCTAAATTGAGTTGAATTAATTCTGTTTGTTGTTAATCAGAGTTTCAGACACAATTTTCATTTCACCGCTATTTTTATGTATATATCGGACATGAAAATAATAATATAGGGTTTTTATGCTTCGAAAAAATGTTCAAGATAAAACTATTTGGAAGCTCTTTTTGTTTATATTGGTTTTGTTATTGTCTGATATCCACATTCAGTTAAAAAAAAATACAATGCAAAATCAAAGCATTAATTTAAGGATTGATGAAAAAATCTGAGTACTTGATAGATTTTATCGATTGCTCTGATACCTTTTCCGCCAATCACTACTATTGATAGGGGATAATAATGAGTTTTCGAGCAAATAAATGCAAAATAACTAATTTCGAGTTAAGAAATGGGAAAATAATACAATGGAAGAAAACGTTAAAAAAATAAGACATAAAGATAAAATTAAAAAATTAAAGAAAATTTAATTTATTCTAATTTCAAGTGAAAAATATAAAATGTGCTCGTCTTAAACTGACAGACTAACAGAAAAAGAATTATGTTACCGAAAGTCAATAATAATAAAAAGAAAAAGAATAATGTTTCGAAAAGTAATGAATAATATTTAATACATTTTGAAACATAAAACTTACTAATAGATTGTACTAAATAAATTTTCTTTATTTTTCTTTATTTCTAATTTTTTTAAATTACTTTTAACTATCAATTGTACATTTTTTCTTATAAACAATATATAAAATCAATTTAAAAAATTAGCAATTAAAAAATGTATTAAAAAATCAAAATTAGCTATTTGAAATATTCAAAATTTTTCTTCTTAAAATTACTTCTAAAATTTGATTAAAAATATGTGTTTTTGAAAGACTTGAAAATAACCCCGAGATTCCGATTAATTAAGAATCCTTATAATGTTTAATCTGGTCTTGCTCAGACAAAGAATTAATTAAATTATGCCCTTAATATTAAAATAAAAACTTCGCTACTGAAAGGCATATTAGGGATAAATTTAGTAGAAATACGAAAGCAGGAGGTACTCAAAAATAAAATAAATACATGAACAATGCACTATCATAAAAATCTTTATATAAATCAATATTAATTCCTTAGTTCATATTTATTCCCATTATAGTGTATAGATGGCAGCACTAACCGGAGTGTTTATTTACAATAATCTTTCATTCTAAAAAAGCACAAACTATAATAAAAAAACGATGTGCTTCACAGAAAACAGATTGAAAACGAATCTTAATAAATAACTTTTTTTTAAATTTATAATGGGGGACAAAATGAACACTGTATTAGAAAATAAAAACACTGCACAAGAAAAAAAAGAACACTGTATTAATGTTTTTGTTATGGAGTATTATTTATTATATCGAGAAAGAAATAATTTTTTTTTAGTATTGACTATGAAATGAAAGCAAATACTATTTCATCTATTATTTTCAGAAATTATTTTCTATTACGACTCATTCTAACTTAAAAAGTAAACCGAAGTCATTACATAATATTTTCAATTTGATTTTCGATAAAACACGAAGATATTTTCTTCTAGAAAGAACGATCCTTCAAATTACAATGTCTTAACCTCATCAACCTCATTTAAAAATGATTGAAATATGTATATCAGATTTCAATTTAATGTATCATATCAGAACATTATTTCTTGAACGGCCAAGCACCACGTGCTCGTGCGAGTTAAATTATATTTTTATTCATTTTAATCGCTTCATTGAATGAGTATTGCAAACGATTAAAAAAAAAACTTTGTGTCGCATTTATTGTTTAAAAATATATAACATTTCCTATTTATTTCATATCATATAATCGCGTGCTCAAAATGACATTTTTAAAGGTTTTATTTGTTGTAGTCATTAACTTTTTTTTAATCAGAGCTTTTGTAAATGCAACGGCAACGCGTTATTAAAAGCTGATTTTTTTTTAATGCTCGCACAGATAACAAAATTTTTATTTTTCGTCTACGCATTTTTGTTTACGCCAAAAATCCTCATCCCAAAAACAACATCGTGATCTGACATGATAATTCTAAGATGAAAGTCAATGGCTAAAACAAATTTAAGAACAAACAATGATATTCATATGAAATGAATAAAGTTAATAGGTCTTAAAAATTCGAGAACATCCAAACAAAAGATGTTCGAACGGATATTAATAACTACCAGAATTAATTATTACTTCACAGCATCTGAAGTGAAATGGATTGCTTCTCGAATGGCGCTCGTACGACCAAGGGAACTCACATAGTGTAAAACAACTTTCTTTGGTCGTCATTAGTTACACAAACAGGCATTAAAAGCTTTTTTTCTCTTCAATCATCCCGCTCAAAGTTTTAATCTCCTGAATACGAAATGTAACATGAAAAATTAATGTAATCGTCAAAAAACTCGTTAACGAGATTTTGATTGATTTTCACGCTTCAGGTCTGCTGAACAAGAAGACCACAATTTTTGGAAAAATATCTGCAAGTATGTTTGCCTTTCTATCTCTAAATACAAAAATACAAAAACTAAAAAAAAAAAAAAACTTTGGGGACTTTTTGATATTTATCATTATATGACCTTTACATCAATTTTTTTAAAAAAAAAAAATATTCAAATTTAGAATGAAATCCATTTTAGGGAAATCTGTGCTCTCAGTACAACAAAACATAATAAATACAAAACGAAAAAAGCTAAATAAATAAAATTTTGTACACAGATTTAGCATCTGAAATATAGGTACGCATTCAATTTTGAACCAAATACGACAGGCGGTTGACTGTCTGTTTGCCTGTACTTTTGCGTTGACACAAACATGCTAATTTAAAAACTTCATAATTTATACAAATGAAATTGGTTCACAGCCTGAACATCCATTAACAAATTAACGAATTTAATAAATAATTTTAGACAATTTACAATTTTGGAGCCAAGTCTGTCGATCTGTATGTTCTTTGCATATAAGCGCGAAACACAAAAATTAATGTTATAAACAAATTAAATTTGGTATGTGATTTTTGTGGGTATAAATATAATTCTGTGAGAAATTTCAATTTCAACTTGTTAAAAAAAGCAGCCCAAATATATATTCGATTTGCTATCACATATGTATTAAAATGTCAGTAATTGACAGAAAAAATTAAGTAGAATTCCCGACTACGATTTGATCTTTCGGAATTATTGATGCTTACAGGGCCACTGTAGCCTGGTGGTAAGGTCGGCTTGTGAGCTTCAAGATTTCAGGATCGGGACCCCACACCATCGAAGTAAGGGGATCCGTTATTTTATCCCTGTAAGAGGATCCGTTGCATGTTGAATACGTCACGGACAAACGTCCCACCGCTGGTGTGATCGGGAGGGGGGGCGATAGTTCAGGTGTCATCCTCGTCATCTGACCACGGATCAAAACCATTGACCAAAACCATGACCATTGTAAAATTACCCCTAGTGTTGCTTTACAAAAGAACGTTAATATAACTAAAATAAACCCATTGTAGTTAATACACAAGTATTTATTATATTACGAAGCATATAACTCTCATGGATGAAAATAAAAATCAGAGCACTCGTGATGCAAAGGCCTTTAAGAATGATTTAAAGGTTTTTGTGGGAGGGAGAAGGTGATAACTCTTATAATAACGGGTATGCGAAAAAGTCCCGGGGGCTTCAATTTTCGATGATTTTCTATGTATAGTAGTTTACAAAAAAGTTATAACCCTTTGCAACCGGTGTAATTACTTTAAATAGCCCCGCACAGACTTGTGTAAGACCCGTTCGATATAATGTTCAACAAATTGCATCTGGCAAGGTGCTTGCTGCCATTGATAAACAATTCAAATAGACTAAATGTCACTGTGGGAAAAATGGAATTTCATGAAACTAATAAATATGTCTATCCTTTTGAATTCGTTTTTCCTTTTTGCTATTTTTAGTTTTTTCCATCTTTTTTCCCCCGTCCATTTTTTGTAGGTTTTCGCGTTACCGACACCGTTCTAGTGACATGTATAGCTCCTCATTTCGTTGTTCAAATGGCAATGCAGGAAAACAAATTTTACCATTTGAATGTTTCGAAATTGTGTCCCTATGACCGAGATTGCGATAACACAAACATCATTTTCATAAATCAATCAATGATCCTCTAAAGAAGTTATAATTGTTGATAGAAGAGTTTTTATCAAAAGACTCCTCAATGAAATAAAATCGTCTAAAATAATGATATTCTCTGTAACTCACTCACATTTATCAACAAAAGTGTAGAATTCTTTTTTTAAAAAATTAGAATGTTATTGTGTCAAGAATATTTCACCAAGACCGAGGGAACTTGTATGAAAATTTAAAGTTTGTAATTTTTTTCGTTACATTTATTAACTTAAACAATATGCCGGCCTCCTGACACAGAGGTAGCGCGTCTTCCTCGTGATCTGGGCATCCTGATTAGGGTATGGTTGTTCTTCTGTAAGGAGTATGAATGTCCCCCCCTATAAAAAGGGGCTATGCCATCAAATGTGATGAATGTGTAGCTAAAGTAGAGTCGTACTCTTGGCCCTCGTTGGTGGTACATCAAAAATAAGAGACGCTCATTTGACTTAAAACTGCTGACGGTCGTCAGCATGTTCCATGACAAGTGCCATTAGTAACAACAACAACAACTTAAACAATATAAATTATCATTCTTTACGTAATACAAAACGTTTCTCCAACATCAAATGCCTATTACTAATGGTTTAGATACGAGGTTAATGGCCAATAATTAGAATAGACATACCAATTTTTTTTTTAACGTTGAAGTTTAAATTTCCTGCCTCTGCGTTTAAATTAACTATTACTACTAAAAGAACAAAACAGCTAATATATTCATTTTCAATAATATAAAATTTTTAAAATATACCTTTATTAATCAACTAAAAGGTAGAAAATATCTCTCTCTTCAAAATTCAAAACAGGGCAAAAAATTGTGGATTACTGTTTGAAGCATTTTAAATAAGAACAAACAATGAGTAAAATATTTTAAATTATAATGAACAAATAAGAATTATCTTTCTTAAACTTTTTAGCCTGATCCAGTTTTCTAAAAGCGGTTCAAAATTACGAGTTCAGTCCCTAAACAGCCCTACTGTGGCTTTAAAGCGGAATGTTAAAACAATTAAACTAAACTTAGTTTTCTTAAAGTTTTACCTTCGTGCCTTTTTATCATGTTAGAACATGATGTTGCTTTGGAGATGAGGTTTTTGTCATCAACAAAAATCCGAAGGCGAAAAAGGAAAATTTTATTATCGGTACGAACATCTCAAAAAATCAGCATTTTAATAACCTGTTGCCATTGCATTTACAAAAGCTCCGATTAAAAAAAATAAGTTGATGACTACATCAAATAAAACCTAGAAAAATGTCATGTTGAGCATGTGATTATATGAAATGAAATAAATAGGACATGTGATATTTTTTAAAACAAATAATACAATTGGTTAGTTTGCAACTCCTAATTGCAGTTACTAATTCAATGACACCATTAAAATGAAGGAAAATATAATTTAACTTGCACGAGCACGTGATGCTTGGCCGTTCAAGAAATGATGCTCTGACATGATATATTGAAATATGCATAGCAGATTACATTTTAATCTTTATCTTTTTATGATTATGAGCTGTCTTTTAATGTATTTGGACCAGTCTCATATATAAAATACATTAAAATATTGGGTGATTAGCATTCAAAGGCAGCTTCTGTATTTTAAAATCTTTTAAGTTATATAAGTGGGAAAAATTTAGTTTAATTCAATAAACTTCTCAATTATTGATATTTTTAAATTTTATAATATTGTCATCGGCTAAAAAGGCCTAAAACTATTTTTATAATTTTAGTATATAAGGTAGCGAGCGATATACCGAATGCTTTAATTCTATCTTTTACAAAGATGGATGATACATGAAATTAAACCAGAGGTAGAATGGTTTTTTTTCTCATATACTTTATAATAAATGTACTTTTGTATTATTAATCACATACAATTTGACGATTAATCCTGCAATGCGGTCAATACACAAGTTCTTGAGCACTGATTTTGTACTTTCTACTTTTGCACAATTTGACACAGATCTGTAAATGTTATCGTAAGATCACATACTAAATTTCACATGCCTAAGTTTGTTCATTTTTAAATTATCACGTTTATATATTCTGGAAAGTCAGCACGGCAGATGGACAACCCCTTGACTGATTTGATTCAAAATACGATGTATACATACATTCTAGATATTAAATTTGTAATTGAATTTTATCTAACTATTTTTTCTCGTTTTTGTAGTTATCGTGTTAATATTCAGACCGACATGCAAAGCTGGTTGAGTTGTAGTGTTCACAGACATTGATAAATATAATTCTACACACAGATAGATATAATTCCACCTGCAGATAGATATGATTCTAAAAACAGATAGATATAATTCCACACACAGAAATATATAATTCCACACATGGATATATATAATTACACACACACACACAGAGATAATTCCACACACACAGAGAGAGATAATTCCACACACATATAGATATAATTCCACCCACAGATAGATATAATTCCACCCACAGATAGATATAATTCCACACACACACACACACACACACACACACACACACACACACACAC
>JAOUZG010029668.1:0-11405 GCA_026289955.1 Argiope argentata | reverse complement strand
CTACCGAATTGGTAAAACCATTCTCCATTTTTTCCGTTTCTTTTGTTCATTAGTTTGGCATTACTGAACACGGCTTTAAGTTACAGCGAACAGCAGACGTTTTTGTAATTTTCGGCCGAGACATTTTTGGAATTGTTACTTTTATGGAAAAGTTATCTTGATGCCAGATGTCTGCAAAACATTATCTATTAGTCTGGTTTAGATAAAAATTTATCTAACAATTTCGAATTTAAATTCCGGTGCTTATATTTCATTTATTATCTAAAAATGCTGCCAGTCAACTGAATTCACTTCAAGACGATGTTATTCGTTAAGATGAATGTTCTCGGTATATAATAATTTATGCTGTTTTTGTTATTCATTTTATCAAATAATGAAATATGGCATTTGAATTATTCTTCCGAAATAAGGTGGTTTTTGGCATTTCGTAGTTTATTTTCCATAAATTTAAATTTAATTTATGGAAAAAAATTAAATTTAAATTTTTCTTAATATTCTTTAAATTAATTACTTACAATTCAAAGAGATTTTTTTAAGAATAAATTTAATGTAACTAGTTTTTATAAAACGTACTTATGAATATACTGAAAAGTATGTTTTATTTTGTTTTATTTAATTTCTATATTATTTTAGTCTTTCATTTATGAATCAATGCTCTAAATATTATGGGGATTTAAAATAAATTTTTTCTCAGAATCCCTTAAGGTGTAACTAAACAAAATTTAATTATATTACTATAGTGATTAATAATTAACATTTAAAAAAATATTGAAATGATATATTGTTGTCGAGATTTTGCAATGTTTGAAAGTCTAGTACATTAAGAAGAGAGTTAAAAAACCAATTATAAATTTCCAGCTTTACGAATATGTTAAGCGAAATATATTAAGTGAAAATGTGTAAAAAACAAGAAAAAAATATAAATTAAAATTTTTAATTGCCTTTCAATTGCAAACATAAGCATACGTATTCTTTTTATGTCGTGAACATTCATTACCTTGATTGAAAACTTTATTATATAGAAATGCAACATAGTGCTTATAAAATTTAAAAGCATTTTTAATTAAACGATAGTGTGACGTTTCCAAGAATTTAGATTTTATTCAATATTATTATTGCTACAAAAAATTAATATATTTAATTTAAGACCAAAAATGATAACATACTTTTTAGTCATTATTTCTTTTTTTTAATCAATTATTTTAATGCAAGAAACCAAATTAAACATAAAGCATCATCGTTATTCCAATTCTTCAGATAATGAAGATTATTCATTAAACTTAAGTTGTATTGAGAATTGTCTAAATTGGCTCATTTTTTTTGGGGGGGGGAGGGATTGTATACTTTCTAATATAGTATCAATCTGCTAAAATTCGGAAAAAAAAATATTTATATAGAGGTATTATATTATATCCGTATATGATTTATGAAATAGGTAATGCACAACAATTATAAGGACAACTTTCACAATACTAATGTTATTAGTGGTAATTAAAGCCTACCCCCACACATATATCGAAGTATATGTATGGAATTAATTTCCAGAAATTGTTTGTTACGATAATATTGTCGATATATATTTTCTGGACATAATTTGTTTCTATTTAAAATTTCGTTGTTTTAGTTTTGATTTGATGTTTTAAAATTTTATTTTATTTTGTTTTTATTAGCACTAATTAGATAATTTAAAGGCTGAAGGATCTCTAGACCCTATGAAAAGACTAAGTTCTACAAAATTCTTTCTTAGATGATACATGAGCTTTCAAACAACTTCATAGATGGCAGCACAATTTTTTTGGGAAATATTTTGGACATGTGATAGTCAAGTTAAATGTTGCATAAATACTGATATTTTTTAATGAAATCAATACGAAATGAATTTGTAAAATTAACCTGGAGAAAAAATAATTTGCATAGCGTTTTGATTTTGATTTTTTTTCGAAAGGGTGATATTTTCTATTTAATTTATTTTACTTAGTTTCGAAAAAATTAAATGTACAATGCTGTAGTGAATCGAATTATAAAACTTATCTTAAATTATGAAATTTATCTTTGTTATCCCTAATAACAAACTCAAGGACAAAAAGATCGAATTACCAGCTGCTCTTTTAATAGTTTTATAAAATATTTTTAATGTAAAAATTATTTGTATATAAAATGTTACAACGCAGATGATCTTTTTATCGTCTGAGAGATTTTTTTAAATTAAAAAAAAAAATAACATTTGGAACAGATGATTAAAAAAAACACTGATTGTAAATTTTTTTCATAAATAATTAATATTTTCTATATAAGTACTTCATATTTTTTTCACAAACTCTGTAGAGTAGTAGAAAGTTTTGGGGGCGATTAAAAGAAATTTAATGTTCCATTAATAAAAGCATGAAAGCAAATTAAATCTGATATTAATTGTTAATCCCTTGCTTCAAAATTTTTCTGTTTTTTTCCAACTATTAATTCTGCTGATGTATTCAAGTAATATTTCTTGATGTGTATTCTTGCTGTAACAATAAAAAAAATTGTTAAAAATGTCTGCAAAATTAGTTTCGAAAAATTTATTAAAATGAGAGAGAAAAAAAACATCTTAAAAAACAAACAGCAACAAAAAAAGTTAATTTTTTTAAAAATATTTCTATCAAATGTAACAATACAGCACTTCAAAGTTCCACTCTGCCTAACAACAGAATATTTACAGATTTTCTAATTTCAAAACCGTTTGCAACTATTAAATTAAAAAAAATAATTAAAATTGATTAAAAATAAAACTGATAGCATTGAAGAAGTCAAATTTTGAATTTTAAGATCTTATAACAATATTTCTTATGGAATAATTTTAACGCAGAAAAACTGTAAACATTCTATTAATTTCTTATTTAAAAATTTCAACAGCCTTTAAAAAATCATTGTTTTCCTTTTTTTTTACTTTGAATAATAATTGCTCAAAATTTAGTTCTTTTGTCTTGGAAGAAATGAACATCAATAGAAAACAGTAATAGAAATCCGCTCTCTTAAAAGAAATTTGTTATTGCAAAATTAGTAATGATTTTTCCTTGGCTAGTACTGAATATTCAGGAAGAACAATTATTGAAGTGGGAGCAATATTTTTTTTTCCGATTAGTTTACTTAGTACTTATTAGTTTTATTATTTAAAAAAAAGTCGGTTTCCTGGCACAGAGGTAGTGCGTCTTCCTCGTGATCTGGACGTCCCAGTAGGGGCATGGTTGTTCTTCTGTGTACTATGTGAGGCTTGTGAATGTATCTCCCTGCGAATGTGATGAGTCGCCCTTTTGGTCGCACTTTTGGCCCTGTTTGGCTCTACTTTAAAAACAAGCGATGCTCATTCGGCTTAAAATCGCTGTCGGCCGTCAGAATTCTTGTTCAAGGTGTAGGATGAATAGCGGATAGCGCTAGGCCCGAACTCCCACTCTTATGGTGAGTAGCCAAGTAACATATCCGTTGGGCCAAAAGTGCACTTCGGTCCGAGGGATGTTATCTGGCTTATATTACAGTCACCACAGAGTATCTCCCCAGTGAGTTTGGCGAACGATACTTATGAATTGGCGGTGATGTTAATAACTGTCGTATTTATTGCGGGTCTAAAGCTTTGAGTCGCCGATAGAGGGCGACACGACAGTTGAACGAAAGCTATGTGCGAAGGTTGCGTTTATCCAAGGTCGGTCGCCGGGTTACAATTTTAGGTGGATTACCGAATAATGCTAGGCCCGAACTCCCAATCTTATGGTTAGTAGCCGAGTAACATATCCGTTGGGCCAAAAGTGCATTTCGGTCCGAAGGATGTTATCTGGCTTATATTATAATCACCACAAGGGAAAGTGACATTCATAACAACAAAAACAACTTAAAAAAACACCAATATTCTAAAAAGCTCATTTACAGTATATTACTGTCTAATTCTGATCATTCTGAATTATTCTCTAATTACTCTCTAATTATGATAACTCGGAAATTATGCGCACTGAGTAATGATATACTCTGTAAATTTGAGAATCAGGAATAAAAACATTATTCCTTATGAATTCTGTAATTTTTCTCATTCAAGTGGATTCATAAATTTCAAAAGATCTCCTTTCTTTCTTAACTTTTTGACTTGGCTGTAAAATAGCTTTAAAAGCTGTTCTTAGTTAAGAGAGGCTCTAAGATTACATTTGATTACTTCGTGTATAGTTTCAAGACATATATAAAATAAATAAGATATTCATTAAGTAAAGAAATTTTTGTATTGTATTACGCATTATATTTTGGAGATTTAGGCTCAGCTTTACTGTACGGTCACCCTTGGCGACTTTTTCAAAAGTTGGCGATAAATAATTTTTTTTGGCAACCTTGGCGATAAATAATTTTTTTGGCAACCTGCCGAAAACTGGAATTTTCCTAGAAATTGAGTTTTCCCATTTCGAACTTCGGTGATATATGGTGAAGTTGATTTTGTCTTAGCTCCCATGTTCTTTGAATTTTATTGTGATGGCTGCATGGGGAGAATGATGTTATGTGGTATGATGAGCATGTGAATTTAAGGTATTTGTATGGATTGGATGAAAGGAAAGAGACGTTTGATTTTTGTATGAAAGCGGGGTTGATTGCGAATAGGTATGAATGTCCGAAATGTAATAAAGATATGAAATTGGTTGCAAGGAAAGATGTTAGTGATGGTTATGAATGGAGGTGTAAATCTAAGGTGAAAGGAGAGGAACATGATGTTAAAAGGAGTGTTCTAATTTTTTGATGGTAATATGCCTTACATTTCTTATTTCCTAACATAACCCATAAAAGCTTTGCACTTTTATTTTGTTACAATCCAGAAGTTCGTTATTCCTCTCCGAAACTTTTCAGCCATTTTCTATGCTCTGTTTTCATTGGTTCTCGCTTCAAAGTCGCCAGAATGGCGACTATTGGCGGGATTTTGAAAAAGTCGCCAAGGGTGACCGTACAGTAAAGTTCTACCGAGATTTATATCATATATAATTTCTTCTTTCAACATGCATTGTTTCATTTAAAATTCGCATGGAATAAAAAGTATTGATAAATACTAGATCTTACAATATTTACAGAAGAAAATTATTTTTATTTCTTACCAAAAACAATCATGACTTAAAAACTGGAGACTTGAAATTATAAAGAAAGTATTGTCAATTACATTCAATATCCGAGAATACTGTAATAAAAACAAGAAATTAGAAGATAAGAAGGCTGATTTCAGCATTTAAGCAAATACCCCAGAAGTATTTCCCCCGATTGTTACTAGCGAAACAGAGGTGTGGAGTATTATCCACTGGGCAGTATTACTCAGTTCTCTTCTACATACATACCAACGATTTTTATGATTGATTATAATCAATAATTTTTCATTACTTTCTCGTATATATGATATAGAAAAATCATTGTAATCGTCAAAAAAAAAAATCCAAATTCGTAATTTTGACGAATCTCCAAGTTTTAGACTTCCTTGAGTTCAAAAAATACAATTTTGGAAAATGTCAGTCTGCTTATGACGATGTCGTGTCCACTTTTCACCACGGAAAGAGGGGTGCTGTAGCTTCTGAGGGTATGGACCCCTGAGCACTCGAAGGCAGAAGTCTGACTTCTAGCTCATATGAAGATGAATCACACACACGCACGCTTGCACATCCCCTTTTTAAAGGGGGGCACATTCATACATCTCACAGATAGAACACAGAAGAACAACCATGCCCGAACGGAGACTCACAGAACAAGAGGAAGACGTGCTAACTTTGTGCCAGAAAATTGGCATCAATCGGCTTATGACAAAGATAATTCAAAAACGATTTGAGATTGATAGATGAAATTTAAAATACGGTCTTCACACCTCAATGGGAAACTTTTATCAAATTTTGACCAAAATCAGTTTATAGGAAATATGTCTGTCTGGCTGTTCGAAGATAAGTTAATACGATAACTTTCAAAAAGTAGAGAGCTAGATGGATAAAATTTGATACAGATGTTTCGAATCTAAAATGTAGATATCTGTCAAATTTAGAATTAAATCCAATAAGGCGGTAACTGTACTTTAAAAAACATAAAAACGTGATAATTCAAAATCGCAATTATTTAAATTTGATATGGAGTTTTGTAGCAGGTGAAGTTTTCTGTCAATTTTTTCCTTCAATCGGTTAACCCCTTAACTGGTTTATTTTCTTTACTATCTAATAAGATGACACGTTCTATTTCGGGAATATTTTCTTATTTTGATTCAAATGGGAATCCATGGAATACTTGGCTTATCTACGCATTCGAAGTCATTTTACTATTGAATTATAATTGTAATGGGTGATTTATTTTTTGTTTACAACTATCAAAATTCGATAAATCGATGCACGTATGGCTGAACCGGTTAAGGGGTTAAGGAAAATGCACTTACCATGTTAATGTTTCGAATGGCACTTCCCATAGAATAGCTCATAGACGCATCAGCGAATTTAAGCTGAATGAGCGTCTCTTGTTCGAAGTAGCGCCAACTAATGTCAAGGAGACATCTTAGCTACTCATTCATCACATTTATCAAACAACCTTGCTCTAACCGGGACTTACGGGTTACGGGAAAGTCGCGCTGCCCCTAGGCCAGGACGCCGTCGCGCTTTTCATACAAATTCAATTTTTGTCAGGGATTTACAACTAGTAAAATATTAAATTCACGCTCAGTTTAATATATTTTAAAACTATTATTTGCTATTTCTATGCAAGAAAAGGAGAGAAAGTTTTGGGGAATTCTCTCCAGCCGATTTATACGAAAATTGAAGCCCATTTTCTGCGGATCATAGCCTTTTTAATATGTAAATATTATTGTTTGAATAGTGTAAAAGGTGTTCCACAAAATACCTTTACAGTTTCAAGAATTTATGATTTCCTTTAATTTTTAAAAATTAATGCCAGTTTGATGCTGTTGAAATTAAGATCTTAAATTGACTAAACCCTGTATTGAAAAATAAAGTGAGTATTGAGAAATACTTATTCGTTGTTATGTGTTACTTATGGCACTTGCCATATTGGACAAGGCCCCTGCTGATATAGCAGCAGATTTAAGCCGAAGGTATGCGTCTCTTGTTTTTGAAGTAGCGCCAACTAGGGCCAAGAGTACGACTTGGCTACACACTCACTGCCTTCGGTTGCACAGCGCCTTTCTACAGGGGGACACATTCACACATCTCACAGAACAGCCATGCCCAAACCAGGACTCCCAGAACACGAGACAGACGCGCTACCTCTGTGCCAGAAAGCCAGCCTATATTTGTTCGTTTATATAATTAATTTAACTTATTGCTATTTCGTCTTTTATTACAATTGCATCTAACGATATAGGCTGCTAAATAACGAAAAGGAAAACGGTTTATCTGCGTTGTTGTAGGAAAGCAAACAAATCTACTCGTGTTTTTTTTTTTGTCGGAACCGTAACGCGTTAGTTTATTTAACTTATTTCATTTTTGGGGCCTTCTTAATTAGATGCATTTTATTATTAAGTACAAAGATCCTTAATGCTTCGAAAACTAGAGTACGTCATGCATTAAGCAAATACACAAAAGCATCTGCATTTCTTTGTTTCGCCTCAAAGAAGTGTAGCGTAACGGTCATTCCTTAGAAAACAAAGCGATTTAATATCGTAAAAGGAAATGGAAAGTTGTTCAGCATACATGTTTACGTAAGTGGAACTTATTTTATTCTCAGAAGAAGGTTTTCGAGTCTGCTTCCATTCATCAATACCTACTTAAAGCTGGATTGAGGATTTGTTAGTTGTATTCTCACTGTAGTATATCTCATGCCATCAATTACGTTGGATTTGCCGACTCATCAAATTTAATGATTTGGAATCAATGAACTATACCTGTGCCCTGATTTCGTATTTATTTAATGTGATTCAGTTTCAAGTAAGTCGAATGGTGTGTGAAAGTTGGTTGGGAAATATGGCTGCATAGTTATAGACATTCTTTATTTAAAAAAAAGAAAGTTTTTAGGCTTAACTACTGGATTATTGAACATATGTCAACAGATGCAGTTCAATACATTATGATCTAAATTTTGAATCAATGGCTATTTTTGGAACTTATTCAGTGAATGAGAAGATAATTAGTCGGCGTCTTGGCATAGGGGTAGCGCATCTTCCTCGTGATCTGGGCGTCCCGGTTTCGAGTCGCGGTTCGGGCATGGTTTTTCTTCTGTGTTATATCTATGAGGCTGTGTGAATATGCCCCCATGTAAAAAAGGGTTGTCCAAGCGATTGTAACGCATGAAGTAGCTAAGTCGTACACTTGACGTTGTGACATCGTACACTTGATGTACAGTTGGCACTACTGAAAAACAAGAGACACTCACTCGACTTAAATCGCTGAAAGGTATGTCAGCGGGCTTGAAAAGTGCCAACAACAATAACAGAAGATATTTTTAAACTAAATTTGTCTTTCTAAAATTTGTCTTTCTGCCCTATAAGTGGAAATTAAGCATCAATGCACCTTATGAAGTAATGACATGAAAATGTGTAATTGTAAAGCATTTAAACCATTACAAAAATAATAAATCAGTTTTAAAAATTTAACTTTAATATTATTTATGTAGGATACCCCACAGAGCTATTTTATTTAACCATCGTCTGCCTTCATTTTGTTTTATCAACACCCGATGGTAGACTAAATCAAAGCAAGAATTGTAAAAGGTTAAATCATTTCCCCGAGGACGATACTTTTAATTAGTACAAAATTCTAGAACAACTCCATCTACCGAGCTTTTGAAAAACTATCTCAATTAATATTGAGACAGAGGCTACTCAACAACGGTTCGGTACGGACGTACTCACGCGTCAGCGGTTCCCGCTCGCAAAGCTACGGGATAATATGTTTTCAGTTATAATGTTTCCCTACCTCTAACGTCCTCCTAGAGGAAATGATCTAACTTTCTGCTTATTTAATATCTCCATGTCTTAATTCTTTTTAATATTTCTCTGTAATCACTCCCCCTGTAAATATTTCCCTTTTCCTCTAAATAAATTCTTTTATTTTTTTAGAAGAAGTCTCTTCATCCTTCGTTTGCATTATTTTAATCTTGGCTTAGAAACTAACCCATAAATATTAAACAATTCCTAGACATCACGCCACTAAAGCCCTGCTATCTGAAGGGTCTAACGTTTTTAGAAGATTTGGTTAGACTCCCACGTTTATGATTTCTTGTTACTTATTAATGATATTAGATATAAAGGTTTGATCAAAAATTATCCCAATAATAGTAATTATCATATTGTAGCATTGAAACGAAGCAATCGACTCTCCAAAGCTGAATGGTTATCGCATTGGGCTCGTAAGCAGTAGATTGTGAGTTCAAATCCCGCTAGCGATAGTAAATTTTAAAATTTAGTAAATATTTATTTAATTCCTTAATTTATGCTATCTTTTATTTCATGTTCCAAAAGATTCTGTACCTTTCTTTAGTTTACCAGATAAGTATTCTGGAATTTTCAAACCGTCTCTAGAAAAGTATTTTGGAATTTTCCTTTCTGGTACAAAAGCCGATGATCTCCCAGTCGCAGTGTTCACAGCTTGTATCTGCATTTTGCTCATTGAGTTTAGTTAATACATTGGTTTAGTGTTATTTCTTGCGCTCCATTGAATTCCACGCAAAAGTACCTCCTAGACAATACATCTAATTTGAAAACTTTATCACACATGTCCCAATAAATCAAGTTTTTAGTAAAATTATATAAATGATAAAATTGCATCGAAATGTGTAATGTAGCATCGAAAGTGTAAAAAAAATAAAAAAGAGAGCAAATTTATATACAAGAAGTTTGGAATATAGCAAAACACCATGTATGCATGCTTTCTCGTTAGTACATTCTTTTGTCAGTTTCAAAAGAATTATTACCGCTTAAATGAAGTATTTTGCCTATACGGCGCAAAAGAAGCAAAGTTTCTATTATTTGCCGTTTTTGGTGTTAATGAATATTGGAATTGTCAGAAAATAGTGGTCAATTTGAAGAGTAAACAGCTTGTAATACTGATATCATGATTTCGGAAATTTTTAAAATTGATGAAGTAGTAAAAAACTAATTGGATTAGGCGATTTTATGAAATTATACCGGCATCTTATAAAGATAAAATGGATTTTTTTGATAAACTTCAAATATTTTTCATTTGTAAAAGCATTTGGGAAAAAACTTTCAAAGAACTTATAATGCTGTATTTAGCATTCTAGACGATCAGTACGTCAGACGATAATTAAAGATCGTTTTTATTAAGCATCACTTGCATGCAAGTAACTCGAATAAAATAAAAAAAGAATATTATTGGAATTCGCGATATGCTATAAAATAACGATTTTTCTTACTTCTATCAAGAATATGATTTTTTTTAAAAAAAATATTATTGTTTTATGATATAAAGTAATGTACTATCTCAGAAAATTTCAAATTAATTAAAATTTTGAGTAAATGTTCATTAATATCATTAAATAAATTATCGAAGTACATGTATTAAAATTTCAATTTTTCGTCATTTGTATATCATTTAATGTAATTCCCTAGAAAACCGTATAAACTATGATGTACTCTATATTGTAATGACAATGATTTTTATAAACTATTGATTAAAAAAAATTATATTATGTTTCCATTCCACTGCTTCCAAAAAATGTTTATATTACGTTTCCATTCCATCCTACGAAAAATTAACCAACATAAATTTGATGGTTGGAAGACAGAGTTTATAAAATCATTGAACTCTTTGTTTAATAAGCTTAGTTTGGGATTCAATGAATTCAGTTATTAACAAGAGCTCAGGATGAAATCGTATTTTTATTATTTCTCATTAGTGATTCATTCTTCTTGCATTTAATGTCCTGTTGTTAATATCTTCTTGCGTGTAATGCCCTTTTGCAAAGATCTTTTAGCACATAATGTCCTTTTGTTTTCCCACACGGCCTATTCTTTGTGTACCTTTTTAATATGGCCTGCATTTACTCAAGAATTCATTGTTTAGCTTATGAAAAGCATCCTTATCAATTATTAGCGTGTTATATTTTGTGTCCAGTGTTCCTGATATTTTCCAAATGCTGAATGCGTGGAAACAATCTTTACGAAAATAAAAATTATAAGAATAGATAGAGTAAGTTTAGAATTTTAAACAATCAAAAAAAATATTTCAAAACTTAATGAAAACGGGGAAAAAACATTTCTATTATTGCCACAACTTCTTCCCATATCTATTTTTCTCTGATTATTCGCTTTCCCAAGAATTTGAAGTTTGTTGAATCAAATCCCCGAGTTTGTTCAATCAAATTATTAAATTTCCAATCTTAAAATATCTAAATCATTTAACTTCAAAATAAAGCTTGTAACTTTAAAAAAGCATTTCTTGTATATATATATATATATATACAAGAAATGCTTT
>JAOUZG010029666.1:0-20464 GCA_026289955.1 Argiope argentata | reverse complement strand
AAAAAAATGTGACTCAACAATTAAAAGAAGCAATGATACTGTTTTGAATTTTATTAAAATAAAAATCATTTTTACAAACTGTAACTAAAACTTTTTTTTTAAATTACTAAAACTAGAGAAAAAAAATGTATTCACTCAAGCATAAATGATAAACAAAGAAGTTTTTTTAAAACACTTAAAATAGAGTAAAAATAATTATTGTGTGATAGTTATATATATGCTGGGACAAAAATACATTTAAATTGGTTTTTTTTTTAAAATTAAACTTTAATTTAAGGGTTTGAAAAGTATGTATGAGGATAAAGGAGAAGAGAAAGAGAAAGAAGAGGATGCAAGAAAAAAAGCCTCATAAAGAGTTTTTTTAATATGTGTTAGAACCCTTAGATTTATTTAATACTGGATTCACTATCAAATTATTATCCTTTATTAATTCTCTTCTTTAATACATCTTGTAATTAAGTTTTTTTTTTTACAATAATGCTTTTGAATTACCATATTCAACATAAAGGGAAATAAAACAAAACAATTTCTTTAGACTCTTAAGGAAATTAAAAGCTTTTTTAAAAAAATGTTTTTGTTTTTCCCACAATGAAGCTCTTTTAAACTACTTAAAGGCCTTCAAATGTAAGCTCATTAATGACACTCTGTACCCTGAAATGGTTACTCAAAAAATATTTGGTATTACTGAATGATGAAAATTAAATTACACAGCTATAAAAAGTTTCACAAGTCAGTTTACAAAATTCATCTACTTCATGTTTTTGTTTTCTTCTAAAACAAACTTATCCTCTTTTCCTTTTCTCTAACTTCTCCATTAGATTCTAACATGCTCTTCTCATAATTTACTTTTAAATTTCAAGTACCCTAGTAGTATATAATAATATCATTGGATTTTTTTTCTACTAATATTACAGCTTGAAGATACTTGATAATACCAAATTTGATACAATTTTGTAGCCCTGAATAGCTAATCTAAAACAAAATAAAAGGAAGTTATAACTATTTTTAAAAATCTCTTTCTAGTAATATACAAATCTTAACTAAGAATTAGTAATAATGCTTAATTTTTATTTGAATTCAATTATTTCATTAATGAAGAATATATAGATAAAAATTAATTTAGAAAATAAAGATAAACAATGTTTAGTAAAAAAGATAATGAATATGATCATTTTTACATAAATTAATTTTATACTGAACTTAAAATTAGAATCAAATAATATTGATTACGGTATTATAATTTTAGTTTGTGTCTTATAAATAAAACAAAAAAGGATAAAAACAAAGCTCTATTCAATAACTCTGTTATTAAATGAAAACAAGTCAGTTGAGTTCACAAAGTATTTAGTTAATCAGAACTGGTAGAGCTTTTTTTTTTCTTCGTTTTTGTTAAAATATCACCATGCTTTGGATGAAATTGGATACTTTTTGTACTTTTGGAATACGCAATGAATTAAGAAATCAAACGCAGCTTGTTATTACGGTTTTAACGATTATATTATTTAAAAAAATAGATAAGAATTTTCAGACTTTTGAATGTACACGAAGTTATGTCCCTAGAAAATAAACCGAATGGCTGCAAGGACTATGCAAAATACTAAACACCTTATTCTTTAAGATTGAATTACTGGTACTATCTACTTCGTGTCATCTGAATAATATTTAGACAACTTTTTAACTAATTAATTTAATTTACAATGCATTTATAACTAGAAAGAATTGAAAATACTATGTCAATCCGAAACTATCGTTTTAGATATCAAAATTGCAAATTAAAAATGGTTCTTTCAAGTATTAAACTTTCCTAAATTCAAGCACAGAACTCATATATGATTAAAATAAACATTAAAATTTCTTATATGTTTTAATGAAAAAATCATTTTAAGTTGTTAAAAAAGCAGGCTGGCTATTAATGTGCACAAATTTATGCCACAGCAAAAAAAAAAGAGTTTCTAGAATACATATATAAAACACTCATTGAAAATATTTCTCCTGACAAATTTAGTATAATTAAGTCGATTAAAATCTTTTCAATTTTTACAAATAAACTCACTAGTTCTAGGTAAACGAAACATAACAGATGCCATCATGTTTACATTCGTACATGCCCTTGTCGAAGTTTAGAGGTATATTGACTGTGTAAAAATAACGCTTTGCAATAATCCTAAAGTTTTTTATTTATGAATATTTATCAACTTATGCCTTCCAGTTTTTCTATGTATAAATAATATAAATGTAAAAATGAAAGAAAACAATTTTGTACGCAGCATATTAACAATTATAAAAAAAATTGCCCATAGTTTTAATGTTACAAGTAATTGAACAACTCAACCAATTCATCACTGCCTTCTTCATTCATTGGCAAGTTATGTTGCTGAGTTTGTGACGCGGCGTTGTTCAGCACAGTAAATTTATTTGTAAATTGGGAAATTTAAATTACAAAGGTAACAAATATTTCTATACTAAACATTTTCATTCTTCAATCATTGGTAATTGTTATTTTAATGATTGTTTTATTATGTGTTATTCAGCTTATAAGCTATAGAGCACGTGGCGCGGCATTATCGATAGGCCTAAATTCTCAACTACTTTATATATTAATATAAATATTCCGATTTATAGTTTTTGTCATATTTATTAATTGAATAATTCTTGCCTTTTAAATTGTAGAATTAATACTAACCTTAGTAATTTTCCTGGGAAGGTACATAAATGACACTTTCTGTGTACATGTCTACCCGGGATTTTAAAATTAAACGTGTAGTGTAATCTACTTGGGGATATAAAATAACAGACATCATATAGAACCTATCTCATATCCTTAGATTAATTAAAGATGGAATTGTATTTGATGTGGTAGCAAATTATAACTTCAACTGGTGCCATTTTGTTTTGACCCGATTTGATTCTTCATCTAAAATTGTATATTTACTAATTAAGACAAATTTAAATTGTTTAATGATCATTATAATTTTTCTTCTTACGGAATTAGTGTTTAAAGATTCAACTTAATTTTTTGTTGCTCTTAAAGCTTGTAAATATATTTTAAAGTTTGAGTTTCTAATGTGAAATTCCGTTGATATATATTGATTAGTAGTTAGGTCTTAAAATTTATTGCTAAAGTGTAAGATCATTTTATTAAATGAATTGTCTTTTATAAATAGACCATGGGCCGTATCCCAACGGTACAAAGTAAAACTTACGTTACTCCACGACGTCCCTTTGAAAAAGAACGTCTAGACCAGGAGTTGAAATACATTGGTAAGTTCTTTATATTTTTTAATATTAATGGAACAAATATTAAATTTTGGCTAAAGTGACTATATTTGGATACTCACATTAAATGAAAGAAAATGCATAAATCATGCTATTTTAGTACTATTTAATTTTAAATAGTAAAATAACTGTAATTTGTGTCAGTCTTGCCCATTATTTAAAAGATATCTTCGTTTTTATGTGAAATGTGTCTGCTTAATTTATATTTCAATACTTTTTCTGATCTTTTTAATGTAGTTTTGTTAATTAAATGATAGAAAAATTAAAGAAATGCATAATTATGTTCAAAAAATAAAAAATCTACCTTTTTGATTAATGAAAACATTAATTAGATAACTGAATGTATTCCTTAATAAAACTAGTTGTTTTTGTTCTTCAATTGAAATTACTTTGTGATTATTTTTATTTGCAATCTGCATGTTTTTAAATTTAAATGTGTATACTTTTTAAAAT
The DNA here is from genome assembly GCA_026289955.1 of Argiope argentata. Classification (NCBI taxonomy): domain Eukaryota; kingdom Metazoa; phylum Arthropoda; class Arachnida; order Araneae; family Araneidae; genus Argiope; species Argiope argentata. Next base: position 16,735 of record JAOUZG010029666.1, on the reverse strand, counting down.
CTGTATCCTGTAAAATGTGAATTTATTTTGAAGAAGCCAATTAATTTTTTGTTATTTAAAGTGTGGTCAATTTGCAACTCAATTAAGTATTTAGTAAGATGCTAATTTCAATTGCTAAAAGAACAAGAGATTCTGGTTTTTGTACTTGAAAGAGTTTACTGGACCTTTTGTTAAATATATTAATGTGTATGTGTTTGGAACTAAAAAATTATGAGTTAATGTTGCATATTTAAATACTTTTTATCTTAAAGGTGATTTTGGATTAAGAAACAAAAGAGAAGTATGGAGAGTTAAATATACTTTAGCAAAGATTCGTAAAGCTGCTCGAGAACTTCTAACTTTAGATGAAAAAGATACTAGACGATTATTTGAAGGTAAGTTTCCAGAAACTGTGAAATTTCATATTGTCTATCTGATATTGCTTAATAATTAAACTACATACATCCGTTATTCTAATCATTGTGAAAATTTTTAGGTAATGCCTTGCTTCGTCGTTTAGTAAGAATTGGTGTACTGGATGAGAGTAGAATGAAACTCGATTATGTGTTGGGTTTGCGTGTTGAACATTTCTTAGAACGCCGCTTGCAAACTCAAGTTTTCAAGCAAGGTCTTGCAAAAAGTATACATCATGCAAGAGTTCTTATTCGCCAGAGGCACATAAGGTAATATTCTAATGACTAATGCTTTACGATTGATTAAAATTTTAAATTCCATCTAAATTATTTACTTACTATTTTAAGTAATTATTACTTCAGGTAATCAGCTGGTTCAATGGGAATATTGTGATTTATATTTAATTTCACTTAAATTATTGTGATATAAGTCTTATGTCAATGATTTCATTGAATTATAGATGTATTGATTTTTAATTAACTTTCATATGTATTCTGTTATGGGCTTAAACTTTTGATAGACTAGTTTCAATAAACATAAATATTCAGTTCATCAACATAACTTATTAATTTTGTAGCATTGTAACTTCACTTCATTTGTTAATCCTGTAAAAAGCTGGACAGGTTAAATTTTCCTTTGCTTTCAACATTAGATCACTATTATGTGGTGAAATATTTGGCAAAAGAATGGTGTTTGAATTGCATTGAAATTATAGCAGGTATAAATTAAAAAAAATTATCAAATTTCAATTGTAGTTTGGAAATGTAAAATTCATTTTTGTTGTGTAATATTTTCAGAGTTTATAATGTGCAAAATTAGCTGAATTGTTGCTTAAAATTTTAAGTAAAGTCTCTTAGAAATAAGCAGCCTCATCCAATTATAAGTGTATGTTGGCATTTGTGACAACTTTTATTGAAACGAGAATTAAATTCTCACCATTAGATTAGAAAAAATTATGCATTTGTCCTCATTATTATTAGGATGTATAAATAATTAATTTTTGATATATAAATTTCTTTGTTTTAAAAATTAATAAACACTTAAATAATTCATATATGCTCCTTAAACTAGTTGTAGCAACTTGTTTTTTTAATTGCAAGTTTTTCAAACTTATTCATGTTTTGGTATATTTCATTTTTTGTGATATTTGGACTTAAATATAAGTGTGCTTAATTTATAAGTTATTAGTTTTGAATTCAAATATTTCATTTACTATTAAAACTTATATCATTTTATAATTTAACATTGTTTATTATTGAAATTTTTATCAGTATTGATAATGTTATGTATTGTATTTTTTAGAGTTAGGAAACAAGTTGTCAATGTTCCATCATTTGTTGTTCGATTGGATTCAGAGAAGCATATTGATTTTTCTCTGAAATCTCCATTTGGAGGTGGACGTCCAGGCCGTGTTAGGAGGAAGAATATGCGTAAAGCACAGAGCAGTGGAGCCCCAGAAGAGGAAGATGAAGATTAAACTAAAATAGACTGTTTGTATTAAGAAAATAAACATTTCCCTTAAAGTTGTTTGTTTTTGTTATTATTTTGCTGGTGGATGAAAAATTAATTGTGGTTTGAATTTTTATGATAGACATCTTAAATAATTAGTATTAAAAAATTCAAGTTATTATATATACTGTAAGGCAGGTAATATTGGAATATTTACAAAATTAAAATGTAATTAAATTTTCTGTTTTCTTTAGCTATCTTAATCTCCTTATATATTTATGTAAAAGGCTTTGAAATGTTGCTCTTATGAGCTCATAGGAAAACAAAAACATTTTTTTAAAAAGCTTTTAATTTCCTTGAGAGTGTAAAGAAATTGTTTTGTTTTATTTCCCTTTATGTTGAATATGGTAATTCAAATTCATTATTGTAAAAAAACTTAATTACAAGATGTATTAAAGAAGAGAATTAATAAAGGATAATAATTTGATAGTGAATCCAGTGTTAAATAAATCTAAGGGTTCTAACAAATATTAAAAAAAAACTCTTTATGGGGCTTTTTTTCTTGCATCCTTTTCTTTCTCTTCTCTTTTATCCTCTAAAAACATACTTTTCAAACCCTTAAAGTTTAATTTTTAAAAAACCCTAATCTAAATCTGTGCCTTGTCTGAAAATTCGGTGATAAACAGTCGTCATAATTTTAAATATACTATCTGTTTGATAGGATTGCTTGGTTTTATTGATTTTGATACTGAGGAAGTTGATTAGCCCTGTGTAAAAAGTACAAATTATGGGGGGTTTGTAATAATGGGTTTTAATTTGCATAGAATAACTAAATATTGTCAGATAAAATTAGGTTATTTTTAAACCTAGAATGTAGAATTTTGTAGTGATATAGTTTTTATATGTCATTTGTGTGACTTGTTATTAAAACAATATATGCACCATAAGATAAAATCTCATAAGTGAATTCGATATTTTTTAGCTGAGTATTGGCGCAAAGATGATTAATAATTGGTAGTACAGTGAAATTCAAACATCTCATTATCTACTTTTTAAATCATCTTAATCTGGAAGCAAGTAACATTTGAGCATAAAAGGAAGTTGCCATAAAAATATAGCACATGATTAAGATCTTTACTTATTTTATCTTTAATTTTATTTTGCTCTACATGGGATCATAAAGAGAAAAAAGGTAAAAGATATATAAATTGAGAACAAAGCCAGTTGTTACTAAGTTTCAGCTTGAAAATAAAATGGGGAAAGGGCTGGTTTGCAAATAGTTGTGAAAAGCATGATTACCACAATTGCAAAAGTCTACAACGTACACATTGACTATTATATCATTCATTATCTTCGCTGTGATTTGATGCTTAACTTATATAATTTGCGAGGATAGCTGTAACATATTCTGATAAATATTCCCATAAAGCAAGATTTCTAAAAAGAATTGGTGGCCAACAAACTAGTTAAGATTTAGATGTCATTTTATACTTTTAAATCACCTAATTAAATGTAGCAGACTTAATTATAAATGTAACAATTTAAAATAAAATTAATAAGTGGAATTAAAAAGATTTTTAAAAAATGCCTTTTAAAACTTGACTGATCATTCAAAATGCATGTAATATTTTGGAAAGATATACCATCGTGATTAGTGTTTTTTCTACTGCATCAAACTTTCATATAAACATCTGTTATTTAAATTATTTTACACTTATTTAGTAGATTTAACTAGAAATCTATCAAAAAATTCTTGAGCAAGCTTGTTAAAATTCTAAGAAATTTCAAAAAGATTTTATCATAGGCTTTTAAGATAATGAGATGCCTATGATAAGATTTTATCATAGTGTTACGTTTTTAGCTTAACGGGTTCGGATTGAATGGACTTTATTTGAGGACAGCACAAACAAATTTATTTACAGGTATATACAGGATGACTTGAAAAGGTAAAACTTCAGAAAACACAATTCAGCAATAATCAGTCACTTACAGCGTAAATTCAAGTCTTACGCACAATAAACACAGTTTGTAAAACAGCTATATTATAGCACAGCAACAGTAAAGCACAGCGAGCTCAATAACACAGCGTTAACAGCAAACGCAAACACAGCTCACAAGCGTAACTCCGCGAGTAAAGCGAAACGCTTCTCTTTAAGAGATTAACTGCCAGGAAGAGGCAACCCGCCTCTTATATACGCGGGAGAAAACGCGGTTCAACCAGAATTGACTCGGGGTTACCAGAACATTCTTCCCGTCAAGTCAACCCGGCTGGTGCAGAGCATCCCGTGAAGCGCAGCCAACGTTTTCACCTTTGGCGTGCGTTTTGCTCGCTCGTAACATTGCCCCCTCCTCAAGGACTGCACGTCCCGGGCAGTACAGACCCAGAGCAGAAGACAATAACATAAACACAAAATTTCAGACATAAACATTGAAAGATAATTAACATAAAAAAACTATTTACAAATATACAGATTACATTTTCATAAATGAGGAAACCATGGTTTCAACTAAGTATTTGATGAGTTACCATAATAAGGGGCTAGCCGGTCGTAATGTACTACTCTTGGTTTCGAGTTCGGTGACTTCCTTATTCGAACCACGACGTCATTCAGTCTTTTCAGGACTGTATAAGGGCCTTCCCAGGAAGACTGCAGCTTCGGAGAGAGTCCCTTTCGTCGAATCGGGTTCCAGAACCATACCTTGTCACCTTCCATGAATTCAGGTCCGGTGGCTTTAGTGTCGTACCTGGTCTTCATCTTCTCCGTCGCTATGTTGATCCGATCTCGGGCAAATCTGTGTACGTCTTCTAAACGGGCCTGAAGGTCTTGAACATAATCCACGGGCGAAGAAGGCGTATCCGGAGGACACCCGAACAGAAGATCACAGGGTAGTCGGAGTTCCCGTCCAAAGAGCATCTTGGATGGTGTGAAGCCAGTCGTTTCGTGAACCGCGCTTCTATAAGCAAGCAGGAACAATGGTAGTTTCTGATCCCAATCTTGTTGGTTTTTCGAAACGAAAAGAGAGAGGTTATTTAGAATAGTACGATTGAACCTCTCTACCATGCCGTCTGATTGGGGATGAAGAGGTGTTGTCTGAGTTTTGTCGATTCGGAGGAGTTTGCAGAGTCCTTGACATACAGCAGAAGTAAAATTCCTCCCTTGATCGGAGTGAAGCTGAAGAGGTGTTCCAAATCTGGAGATCCAGTTCTGAAGTAAGACTTCTGCTACAGTAGTCGCCTCTTGATCAGGAATTGGATAAGCCTCTGGCCACTTCGTGAAATAATCCATGACGACTAGAATGTTTCTGTTTCCATTGTCCGTCCGAGGAAGAGGTCCCAAGATGTCAAAGGCGATTCTCTCAAATGGTGCACCTACATTATACCGCTGTAACTTACCACGATTGCGTGTTTTTGGTCCTTTTCGGGCGTTACAGTCGTCACATGTTCTGCACCATTCTTGAACATCATCTTTCAAGTTGCTCCAATAGAAACGCTCCCGGACTTTATGAATTGTCTTCATGACTCCGAAATGGCCACCTGCAGAACTGCTGTGTAACTCCTTCAGAACTTGGTTTATCCTTGATCGGGGAAGTACAAGTTGCCACTTAACTGACTTCCCATCTTCGGACTCCCATTTTCTATACAAGATGCCATTTCTAATTTCGAGTGAATTCCTGAGAGCCCAATAACGTTTAGTTCCAGTACTGAGACTTGAAATGTCCTGCCAGTCAGGTCTTGAATTGTTTGATTCCATAAATTCCATAATCGGTTTAATGTCAGGATCATTTATTTGTTCTTTGCGAACTTCTTCATCGCTCCAGGGATCAGATTGAGGTGGGACGGCTCCTGCGATTTGGCGCACAGTTGGTGTAACAATCCCATATTTCTTCTCAGCAGAGGAGCAATAGCGACAACCTTCGGAGCAGGGCTTTCTTGATAAGGCATCTGCATTTCCATGCAACGACCCTTTTCGATGTTTAATTTCAAAGTCGTATTCTTGAAGTTTCTGTATCCATCTGGCTTTCTGACCCTCCGGATTCTTGAAATTTAAAAGCCAAGTCAGAGATGCATGGTCTGTTCGGAGCAGAAATTTTCTTCCATAAAGATAACTATGGAAATTCTCCACGGCCTTCACTATAGCGAGCAATTCTTTCCTGGTGACACAATAATTTCGTTCTGGTTTCGAAAGACACTTGCTCCAATATGCGATGACACGTTCGTGGTCGTCGATTTCCTGAGACAATACTGCTCCAACGCTCTCGTTTCTTGCATCTGTATCCAGGATGAATTGTTTTTCAGGATCAGGATAGGACAGGATGGGTGCCGATGTCAAGGCTTCTTTCAAGTCGTTAAATGCCTTTTCACATTCATCCGACCACAAGAATTTTTGTTTGTTTTCAGTTAACCTGTGTAGTGGTCTAGCGATAAAAGAAAACCCCTTAACAAATCTCCTGTAATATATGCAGAGGCCCAGGAAGCTTCTAAGTTCATGCACATTTTCAGGGCGGCACCAGTCTCTAACTGCTGACACTTTTTGCAGGTCTGTTTGGACGCCCACTGCAGAAATTATATGTCCAAGGTAGCTTACCTCATGACGGAACAAACGACATTTAGATGGATTCAACTTCAAGTTAGCATCTTTTAATTTATCTAGAACCTTTCTTAAATTACAAAGATGCTCTTCAAAATTCCGTCCGACTATGATGATGTCATCGAGATAAACGAGGCAAGCTTCTGGAGTAAGCCCTTTTAAAACTGTCTCCATTAGGGGTTCAAAAGTTGCTGGCGCATTACAAAGGCCAAAAGGCATGACCTTAAATTGCCACAGTCCATGTCCTCCAGTTGTGAACGCTGTTTTCTCACGATCGTCAGGATGGATCTCCACTTGCCAGCATCCACTTTTCAGATCGAGAGTGGAGAACCACTCGTTCCCGGAGAGTGTATCTAGTGTATCATCGATTCGTGGAAGAGGGTACGAATCTTTCTTCGTGATGTCATTCAGTCGCCGGTAATCTACACAGAATCTTGTAGAACCATCTTTCTTACGAACCAAAACGATGGGAGAGGCCCGAGGACTAGACGAAGGTTCGATGACGTCCTTTACTTGCATGTCATTTAACAATTCTTTCACCTCTTCCACTTTGGCAAATGGCAATCTTCTGGCGTTCTGTCGTATAGGAGGATGATTTCCAGTATTGATTCGGTGTTGCGTTAACTTTGTTCTGCCAACATCATCAAATGTTTGGGAGAACAAGTCTTTAAATTCATCAATGACTCTTCCTGCAGCAACTCTTTGCTCTTCCTCCAATTCAGTGTCTTTAAGTAATTCCAGGCTCAAAAAGTCGGAAGACTCCTTTGATGTTAAGTGGGTATTCTTCTCGATACAGGTAACTGGAGAGCATTTAGCTAGAACTTCACCCTTCTTAATTAATTTTGATTTATTACTAACATTGATAACCCTGACGGGTACATTCTTTTTCGAAAGATCTACAAGACTGGAGGCCACCATCGTTCCACTTGGAAGACTCCCGTCGCTGGAAAATTCAACAACACCAAACCGGAAGTTCTGCGTTTCGCCAGTAGATCCCTCTAAAATTATTTCTCTTCTAGCTGGGATGACAAAGTCTGTTGAAGCAACAATCTGATGGCATGTATTTACTCCTCCAGAACCTAAATGGAAAAGAGTCACGTCTTCCGATGTGGAGTGCAGGGAGTTATTTTTAAAGTCAATCACAAAATCATATTTCTTCAGAAAGTCCAGTCCAAGTATAAAATCATCTGTAATTTCCGCTACATAAACAGCATGGTCATAAGTAGCATTCCCAAATCTTATCACAATATTCATTTTTCCAATAATCGGGATTTTGTCACCAGTGACTGTTTGGAGGGTGACGCAGGGCGGTGTCCAGAGAATTTTCCTTCCGAGTTGTTCTGTAACATCTCTTCGCATGATGGTTACGTTGGCTCCTGTGTCAACGATCATTCGGCAGGGAGCTCCGTTGATGAAGGCTTCGACGAATAAACCATTTTCACCGCCACCTCTGGAAGATATCTGTAAAACTCCAAAATGGGGCTTTTCTTCATCTGGCAACCTCCGCCCCGCGAGACCGCCAAATTCTAGTTTTCCTGGTTGTTTTGAGAAGGGTCTTTAGCCCGTTTATTTAAGCGGGCTGAACAATTCCTTTGAACATGGCCCTCGTTGCCGCATTTCCAACATTTCACAGTTCTCTGGCCATGTTTATTGGGCCTTTCATCTCCTTTCCGGATAACCTGGCAAATTGTTTTTACCACTCCAGTTAGATTTTGCATCGAAGAGTCTGATGCATCTTGAACCGTAGCACCTCTTACTGAGTGGCGATCCCTCCGTGAAGCTTGCTGAGCTGCTTCAAATTTCATTGAGTAAACCAAGGCTGATTTCAAGTCCTTCAATTCAGCCATTCGCAGTGACTTTTGTATCTCTGGATCCCTCACACCGTCTATGAAATACTGCAGGGCCAGTGTTTCCCGTACCTCGGCAGGGCAGTCGGAGAAGGCAAGATGGGAGAGCCTCTCCACATCTGCTGCAAGCTCTTGCAGGCTTTCATTCGATCGTTGTTGCCGGGTCTTTAACTGAAGACGGCTATAGTCCTTGAGGCACTTTTCTCCGAAGCGCAACTCCAGAGCGTTTGAAAGAGCTTCAAATTCCAGATGTTGATCTTCAGGAACAGTCCTCAAAATATCAGCAGCTTCAGCCCGTAGTGATGCAGCCTTCGTGACTGGATCCCAACCATTGGCTTCTGCGACGATGGAGAATTGAGTCTTGTAGACTTGCCAGGATGTTTTTCCGTCGTACGTGGAAACTTTAATGCTTGATTTAGGAATAGCAGGTCCATGTTGAAATATTTCGGGCTCACGAACATTCGAGGATGGGTTTTCAGCTTTTATCTGAGCACCTTCCATTCTCTTCAATTTTTCCTCGACTTTCCTCTCAATTTCTTGCTCAAAGGTGTTTAATCTTTCATCAAATTTCTCTTCAACTCTACGGAGATTTTCCCCATTCTGTTCACAACTCTGCTGAATATTGTGAATCTTTGCGTCGTTCTCTTGAACCTTTTCCGCTAAAGCATCTATTTTGGAATTGATTGCTTCAACGATATTAGCTTGGCCTTGTTCTATCTTCTTCTCCATATTTTCTTGGCCTTGTTCTATTTTCTCCATCTTCTCTTGTCCTCGTTCTATCGTCTTCGCCATCTTCTCTTGCCCTTCTTTCATTTCTTTAATGAAAGCAAAGAGCTGTTCAAATTTTGCTTTATCTGCTTCCTCCATCGCTCCAGTCTTCACCATTCAATCCCACTTCTGACACCAGTTGTTACGTTTTTAGCTTAACGGGTTCGGATTGAATGGACTTTATTTGAGGACAGCACAAACAAATTTATTTACAGGTATATACAGGATGACTTGAAAAGGTAAAACTTCAGAAAACACAATTCAGCAATAATCAGTCACTTACAGCGTAAATTCAAGTCTTACGCACAATAAACACAGTTTGTAAAACAGCTATATTATAGCACAGCAACAGTAAAGCACAGCGAGCTCAATAACACAGCGTTAACAGCAAACGCAAACACAGCTCACAAGCGTAACTCCGCGAGTAAAGCGAAACGCTTCTCTTTAAGAGATTAACTGCCAGGAAGAGGCAACCCGCCTCTTATATACGCGGGAGAAAGCGCCGGGAGAAAACCATAGAGCTGGTATACAATAGAGGGAGTGCAACCCTACTAGACCGTGGGACAAGATAAGAAACACGTGCTGTGGGTATAGAATTTGTATTCGCTGTAACCGCATTATCCATTCCCCATTATATTTCAATGGGAGATCTTTTCTCGCTTTTAACTGTTCAACTTTAAAGCTCATTTAAACCATGGTGCATTATAGCTGCGCATTTGGATGCAAAGAAAAATCTTCTAAGGATAGTCTAATATCATTTCGCAGGTTTGTACAATATACATATTCTGTCTATATCTATTTTAATTCCGTTTAAAATTTCGTAACCTCAATCATTCAGTGATTTTGCTGTTATAATTGAATAATATTTCATAGTTTGGTTAACTAATTGTATTTTCTTTGTTTAACTTGTTTTTAAGGTTCATTTAAACTCATGGAATTGCATTATAATTGGTCATTTGCTTTATTTTAAGCTCGAATGTATTATTCGCAGTTGGCTGATAGCTTGGCGTGATTTTTTTCTCGCCAGTACAAGTGTTTATATAAACATTATTGACCGATTAATAATTGTGTATTTATTTTATTGCAAATAAAGTTACTTATTACTTATAAAGTTCCTTATTATCTAGAAATAATATATAAATTTCCAATTTATTATTCATTTTTTACCATAAGTATTTGAATTGTATTATATCGTGAACGACATTAAATCCAACTTAAGTTTTGTAAAACAAATTTTTATGACATGTTTACTTTATACGGCAATTTTCCTTAAAAATGCTTCATAAAAATAAAAGCTTACAATAAAATTTAACTGCTACTATAACTTTTGATAAATTATTTATTGTAATTGTAATTATTAGGCCAGTATAGAATGGAAAATTGTAAGGAAAATCGCTTTTTTGCCGCTTAATATTGTGATTCTGTAATATATATAATAGTTGTAATTATTTAATAAAAAGCAGCTAAAAAATTTTCTCTAATAATCTAAGTTGGAATTGATTAAATTTTTTTTATATATTACTTGTTAATTACAAATATACATAATAATTAATATCCAGATATGTAGTTCTTATCAGTATTTTGTTGTTTTATTGATTTTAAGAAGCACTAGTTAAATAATTACAATTATAAATAAAATCGTAAAAGATGTTAAAAATATAAAATTTAAGATTTTATAATTTCTCTCTCTAATAACATGGATAGTAATTGATATATGCATAAGCACCGTATTATGAAGGGGGGGGAAGGCTTATGTCACTTTTATAATCTGTTTTTATAAAGGTATTTTTAAAAATCTGTTTGAGATAATTACAGAAAGTATTTGAACATGTAAAATATAAAGATGCTTTTAGGTGAATAAAAGAAATAAAGTGTTTACTTAAAGAAGAAAAATAATTACTTTTAATTAATGCAAAAAATAGAAGCTAAAAACTTAACATGATTCAAGTTAACAAATTCAGTTATTTGTGTTTTGAAAATGAAGAATTATCTTCGAAATCGGTTTACTTGTTTTTGCTTAGTATAATAATTTCTAAACAAGAAAAGAAAAAAATACACTTTCCAGGAAATGAAAATCGACCAGAAATTACAATGGCGGGAAAGCAAAAGTTAGCGCGACAGATTTTGAGTTTGCCGAGATTTGGGATACGTCGCCAAAAAAGGTATCTATACTCTCAGATTCCTCCCACAACACGTGCTTATGATGCGTACTGGTACGGAGACAAGAAAGATAGGACTGGCGCCCTCTATTTATATACCAGCTCTATGGAGAAAACGCGGTTCAACCAGAATTGACTCGGGGTTGCCAGAACATTCTTCCCGCCAAGTCAACCCGGCTGGCGCGGAGCATCCCGTGAAGCGCAGCCAACGTTTTCACCTTTGGCGTGCGTTTTGCTCGCTCGTAACAATAGGCTTTAAGATTTGAAATGAACGAGATGGGAAATCTCGTTCATTTCAAAGATTCGACTCAAAATCGTTCGTTCACCAATTTGACCCGTTCGTTTCAGGTCATTCGCGAAAGACCTTTTCAGACTCATCGAACGAAAGAATCAACTCTTTCGTTCGCGAACGAATAAACTGGACTCTTTCGTTCGCGAACGATTAAACTAGGCTCTTTCGTTCGAGAACGAACGACTTTGTTGCTTCTGTGCTGACTCATTACGTCACTTCCCAATCCGGAAATTTCCGGTTGTATTGTGATTATTGTGTTTACTTCTCGACGCATGTGTTGTTATTTTGCTAAATAGATTGTTCTTTCTGAGAAATATGTTATACATAAAACAGAAAAGGGGGGAATGCCTACACTCTTATGATTCTATTCCCCTTTCGCAGGACGTGATGACTGTCTAGGTTTTGTAATTTTAAACATTAGTTATTTTACTGCCTGAGATTACAGTGTTATTTAATGGTGTTTGTAACGCTTTTTAAAAACGTTTTTTTAGGTCCAATTTTACTTTTTATTTTATTATGAAAATTTTCCTTTTATTTATTTATTTTATTTACGTAATTATTTTAATATGAAATTTTGTCAGTACGTAGCTTTATTATTACGTTTAGAAAATTCCATAAAAAATAAAGCTCAGTCACCATTGGCACTATTTTAACTTTTGAGATATTATATCATTATTTATAATATTATTCAATAATTTTTAAGTAACATTAGTAATATTTTTATCATGTCAGAACCTGATGTTGTTTTTGAGATGAGGTACTTAGGGTCAACAAAAATCCATAGTCGAAAAATAAAGATTTTATTATCTGCACGAGCATCTCAAAAAAATCAGCTTTTAATAATGTATTGCCATTGCATTTACAAAGCTCCAATTTTTAAAAAATAAGTTAATTATTCCAGCAAATAAAACCTAGAAAAATGTAACTTAGAGCACATGATTATATAAAATGTAATAAATAGGAAATGTGATATATTTTTTAAAATAAAAAAGTGACTAATTCAATGAAACAATTAAAACGAATAAAAATATTATTTAACTATCACGAGCACGGGTAGATTTACTGTTCGAGAAATTATGTTCTGATATGATGCATTGAAATATGCACGATTTCATTTGAATCTTTTCAATTTATTCCTCTTTTATTTATTTTTACTTCCTGGAATCTATGCCAATAGTCGTGTGAATTGAATTAAGGACAGGATTCACTTTGAACTCAACTTTTGGACAAGCACCTTTGTATAAGTATGCATATGTAAACTGGGTATTTTCTAATTAAAGTATTTTTTCAGTTTTATAAAAATGCATAGTTTTTGCTAAAATAATTCTTAAAAATTATTTATTAAATTTTAAAATTTATTTTTGTATTCACAATACACAGACTATTGTAAAATTATGCCTATTTTGATTTGACAAAAGCGTAGAAATGAATATATATATTTGCATATATATAAACTATTAATACTAAAAAAATTAAGTCAGCTTTCTGAAAGTGCAGACTGGCATGTCGTAAACTCTATGACGAGTTTGGCAGAAAATTTGACAGATGTTTATAAAATATTCACTAGGTATGTGTACCCAAACTTTAACTATCCAGCTTTTATCGTTCTGTAGTTCCCATACTAACTGACATTTAAAACAGTCAGATAGACAGATTTCTTCTACACTGATGTAACAGAAAATTTGATTGAAATGTATAAGTTTGGTGCTAAGATCTTATACCAAATTTCATCCATCTAGCTCAAAAGGCTTTTGCATTATTTTTGTCAAACATAGACATTTTCTGAAAATGTGTTTTCTAATTGAAGGAAGAATGAAACCTGGAGATTCATTAAAATTTTGCGTTCAAATTTTTTTGTCAATTGCAATATTTTCTCTAAATTTTATAAATGAGAAAATAAAAATGCTAATTGAAGCATATATATATACATATATATATATATATAATATAAATTTTTTCTTAAAACCAGAGCGAGATAGTATATTGCAGTGTTTCAAAATTTAACAAAACAAGAATATTTAAGCAAATAAATAATAATATAAAAGCAATTTTAAACGAATGAGAATGAGCAACTTTCTTTCTTTCTTTTTTTTTCATTTATAACTATTTTTACAGCTGAAAAATAATTGGATTCAATGATACAATAATAGATGTGACATATTTATTTATTTATTTACTTTGAAAAAAAATTATATATATATAAACTTTTAAAAAATAAGTAAATAATTTATCATGACAGCAGTGCACGTGACTTAAATAAAATTTATTTTATATTTTTTTATAGTATCTTAAATTTACGAATAAAAGAGCACGCAGAATACAAAAAGACAAATAAAATGTTCGAATTGATTCATTTTAAGACTATATTGTATTATAAAGTATTTCTGAAATGTTTTTTTAATTAGTAGTATTAAAAGGTAAAATTTGGTATCATAACAGAAAAGTCGTAATATACTCCAACATTTTTTCAATAAAAATCTTTTACAATTAAAACTTCCTGAAATCTCCAATATAAATAAACGGCAATGCCCTCCTCCATCTCCATCCACCAGAAGAAGAAGAAAATTCCCACATTTTCTGATTCCAGGAATTGAAAAATGTTATCGCTACTTCCCATAAAATACTTCCTTTTTACTAAACGAGTATCCAAAATTTGTTGTGATAAAAAAGCTAAACGCCGTGTAATCACCCAAGGTCAACTACTAGTCTTTTGCTAAGCGACATTGAAACATCTGCCTCCTCTCCCCTCCCCTTGTTTTCCCATTCTTTTGCGGACATAACCACAAACATCTTATCTCTAGGAGGTTCAGGCATGAAATTAACAAGTTCCCCACAGTCGTTCGTAAACAGGAATAACCAGGTCCACACACTCGTTCACGACCGACAGTGTGGATCCACACAGTCGTTCGCGAACGAACGACTAATCCAGAAAATGGCGACCCGACTCAGTTCGTTCACTTAGATGACCCGTTCGTTCGCGAACGACCCACCTCTAAACTGAATGTGTTTATAGTTCACTGTGCAGATATTTTTATCAAGAGTGAAAAGTTAAGATTTGGATCAAACTGCTTGCCTCAATGTTTGATGCAAATATATTTTTAGAAGGCAAGAATATACCCCGAGAGGTTTTCTTACAGTAATAAATAAAAAATGTCAAGCGTGATCAATTATAAAGTTTTTGTACAAAAACAAATTTTATGAGGTACTTTTCCAGTACCAGGTTGCAAATGTCGCCAACTATGATCCAAACGTGAGCAGAGTCGCGAAGCGAATGACAAAACAGTCAACGAGATACGTTATTTGGCGATTTTTCGCTTGCCCCAGGCTAACGGAAAAGTGCCATTTTATCCTATTTTAAAATTCAAAATCCGATTTGTTAAATGGAATATCGTGTAGCTCTGCAATTGTCCATACATTTTTAAGTATTGTGAAGGAAAAAAAAAACTTGTTAACTGTAAGATGACTGCATTTACCAACTTTAAATAAAATTATATTTTACGACAAAAGAGGTATGTTGGTATAAAGTTAATTGAGAATCTTTCGGAAAAGGAATTTTTTTTTTAAAAAAAACTTACTAATTTTGGAAAAGGTGTAAGAAATATGAATGAGACTTCATTTGTAAAATTTTGAATCAATCCTAACTGGTGAGAGTTGTTAACATCGAATTGCAGGGGGGCAATTGCCCCCCCCCCCCCGTCGGCGAGATGTTTAGAGTTTCGACGGCAAAAATGTTCACCATTTCAGGATGGTTGTAGAGAGCTGCGAATTATCGAATATGATTACTTAAAAATCTCCTTGAAATTAATATATTGTAAACAATCGAAATATTCAAGTAATGGTTAAATTGTTCAGACTATATTTAGAAGAATATTCGATAGGGTGGTAGATCAATAATATGCCATATTTTCATAGATAATTTTTGATAGGCCTAAAAAATTGAAAATAATGGATGTCGAAGACATATGTTAAGCATATTTTCAGAACATCTTATTCAAATGTCGTTCATTCAGCTTATAATTTGTACTACTTTTGACAACATAACCGATAAAGATGATAAGCTAATTTATTGACAATTTTTGATCAATCGACCATAAACTCAATGCGACGAATGTAGAAGAAGTCTGCAGATTTCCGCCATTTGATTAAATAGTCGTTCATTTAACTTATAATTTGCACTTATTTTGGCAAGTGAATGAGATATTGAGATATCAACGTTGAACGCATAACAACATTTTTTTTTTTTTTTTTGCAAATGAACAATGAAAGGAAGCACCATTAACTGAATTAAAAAAAGAATCTAAATAATACTTGATTTTCTTTAATTAAATGTAAAACTAACTATTTTGAAACCAAATGAGTGATATTGTGCTTGTCCCCTGTCGGATTTGTCTTGTCTCCCCGTCGGCAAATTCCTGCCGCCGCTTCTGTCGAAAAGTCTTTCAACTTTTTTTTTTAAGAACATTTATGTAGCTTGTTTATTATTGTATCTTCAATAAAATTGATGTTTATGAAATGTCTTGAGAAGATATATTTGTTCTAATTGACAAAGTAGTTAATGAACTGCTATCATTTTTTTTTCATTACAGAAACACCATAATTTAAATAATTTGGTTAAGCTGTTCTCTTCATGTATGTCAAATTTCTGTCCCAAATTCCTAGTAGTTCTTGATATATACAAGGTACGAGAAGTCAATTTGATACTATGCAACGCAATTTCATATAATTTGGTCATATGCTTTTAAGCAAGTTTATAATGCTTTAATAAAAATTTAAGTTATATTGCTTTGAATAATAAGTTGATCTAGTAAATAAAAACGTTTCAAAAACCACTAGGAGATCACACTTCTTGCACATGCGAATATCCGGTGTTCGCACAGCAAGGCTCGTGATTTAAAAATCAGGTGATCGAATCTATATTTCGAAGTCAAGGAAGATAACGTTCATAGTGCAGGAATGTACTTTACTTGTGAAATTGTTTTATTAAAATGGTGACTTTGCTATTGGAACTGTGGAAATCTCATTCTTTGATGAAATTACAAAAAGGCTCAAAGACTAATTGAAATTTCAAGCAACGGGATGATTGTCCTTTTTAGCGTTATGAGACTGGTAGTGGATGATACAGCGGCCCTAGTAGTGAAAGAATGTTCCGTTTCATGAGCAGAACTATTGTTCAGCGCATTGCAGAAAATATTGCCCATGGTTCATACGATGTTTTTTAAGGGTGTTACATTACTTTCC
>JAOUZG010029665.1:0-11301 GCA_026289955.1 Argiope argentata | reverse complement strand
ATATATACAGAGAAAAAGTGAAGGAAGCTGTGTCAACCTACATCGTGATATAAAAATAAATTGACAGAAATTTTTCCTTTCAGGGATTTTATTACGAGATTTTAATTGGAGTATTTTTGACAAATGTCGTCTTAGGCAAAGGAATGTTAGTTATCTTTGAAAGAATGTTATAAGCACAGAGAATTGTTATTCCTTTCTTTGCTTCGTGAGAGAAGATTGAAGTCATCAGTTTTCTAGAGAGTGTAGAATTAATTGAATAAAAAGTGGGAATTGGGTCAGTAAATAAAAGAAAATTATGAAACGAAGTTATATATATATAACCTCGTTTTTTTTCCCGTCCCGAGAGGCATGATCTATGTACAATCAGGAAACGACAAGGCACGTCTGTTCACTCGCGATACAAGAGCCGATTAGCTTACAAGAGAGGGAAAATATTTTCTCTGTTGCTTATATACAGTGAGATTCAAATAGGGATTTCTTTACATGTGTCGATTTTGGATAGAAGAACTTAAGGATTTTTTAAAAGAATTGTGTTAGGTTAGCTTTTTTTTATCCCTCCACTCGGAGCTATTGAACCATCCACCTAAGCATTTTACAATGCTTGTGTTGAATTAATTAAATAGAAAAGGTGGAATTAGATCAGGAAATAAGGGAACATTCTTAATTGAAATTAATATGGTTTGGATTAAGGTACAATTTTAGAAACGAATTAGGATTAAATTAAATTTTAAAATATCTTAACATGTATGCATCTGTTTTCCAGCTTGAAAATCTTGAAAAGGAGGCTGAAAAGAATAAACTGGAACACCCAGAAGTAAGATGCACCTTCCACTCAAATTTGCTTTTTGACTGTAGTTTTGAAAAAAATGTATTAAAATAATGCTTACTGGATACTAAGCATCATTTTTTTTTCTTAAGGAAGCTGAAAAGATTGAAAGGAATCTTGAAAAGATTAAAGTATCATGGGAAAAACTGACTAATCTCGTGAGTTATTCAGATTATTTTTTTATGTGCATTGTGAGTTATATGACATAAATTTTTGTGTCAAGAAGTTTTGATTTAAGAAAGAAGATAAAATAAGATTATATTTAATTAAATTATTCATAATAAGAAAGAATGGAAATAGGTAATTTATTTGCTACAAGGGGTGTTTAAATGAAAAGGTACAAAATGTCGTAACAACGAAACCGTTTACATATTTTCTTATGCCGCTATGGGAATACGTTGCGAGACATCCAAGGGATACAATTGAAATTTCCAACGTAAATCGGAACATGCACAAGAGAGTGCAGAGCCTCTTATAAAGAGCGCCATCTATTTGAGGTGGCAGTGCTTGTGAAGATAAAAGAGCTTTCAAATAGAAAAATTTGAAGATTGAGGAGACATTTCAAAGATTATACAGGTTCATCAAGAAAAAAGACCGGGTGTGGTTCTGTTTCATCATAACATGCTTCCGCACGTCTCCATACATGTGGAACTGGCCAATTTCAAGTGGGAGCAACTCGGCTATCTACCCTTCAGCCTGGACATGTCACCCTGCGATTTTCATGTGTTTGGTCTCCTGTAAAAACATCTGAAAGGGAAGCGTTTAATTTGGACGGCGAGCTCTAGAACACTATGAAGGACTGGGTTTCGTCACGTCCGCAAGAATTCAGGAAACAAGGAATTCTTCGGTTCGTTAATCAATGGGATCGGTGTGTTCAGGTTAAATAAAATCTTCATTTATACCTACAGTGTCATTTCGTACCTTTTCATTTGAGTACCACTTTAGTTTTTATAAACGATGGAGAATATTAATAAAAAAAATCTGAATGAGGTCTTTTTCTTTTCTTCTCTCTAAAAAGTATGTGCAAATATTTTTTAAAAAGTTTTCTAAATCATTTTAACGTATTGAAAGTATAATATCTCCATTGTTCTAGCTTGTACAAAGGCTTAAAATACAAATATTAAATCTGTATTAATAAAATCCATACGTTCTACCCTCAGAAACGCTACACACAAACAAAAGTATTTGCATACCACCTAAATTGCAATTAAAGACTTAAATTAATTCAATTATCCTTTCATTTAATGGATTAAATTTTTCCAGGAGTCCTTACATATTTTTACTAATTCTTTTAGAGCATGGGGAGGGGTAATTTTTATCAGACACCATCATCGTTTCCAGGCACCTTATGTTCATTAATAATTTACTACTGCCCCTTCATGAAAAAAATGTATGAGATGAAGTTCAAACCTAGTTCACAAATAATTTAAGTTTTACTGTTCGTTTCAATATTCTGAGATGACGACTTTTTCGCGATTCTATATCATCACAAGGAGAGACGTAGAAAGATGAGCGAATTTCCGGAATTCTTCATCATTCTTTGACCTTGGATTTCACAATATTAGATAACTTTTAGTTCAATTTTTTTATGTATATATAAATATCATGTTGTTTCTATCCGTATTATTTTAACTTAGTCCGCGAGTAATCCGAGTTTATTTTATTGTTAAACTAGCCGCCTTTGGCGACCAGTCGGTTCGCCAATATTAATGCCGACTAAATGGTTAAATCATTTTTATATATAACTTGGTCTCATAATAAATTTTTCAGCAAAATATTTTAAGCTTCAAATTTCGATAGTCATATAACTCATTTATACTATTATGAAGGCCTTAAACAGTCCTATCTTTGAAGTCCGCATCTCTCTTTGATTTTCTATTAGTGCACGTAAAATTCACTTTTAAATTAAATTGAAAATGATGAAATTTCAATTAATATAAAGACCTCTTTACTCAATCTAAGCATGTCTTTAAATAAAACTAAGAACTGGAAGCAGAGTAGTTCGACATTGAATATTTATGTTCAATACAGAAATTGAGACATTATAAATTTTTTTTTATAATTTATAAGATCTCAAGGAATTATTCAGCAAAAATTTCACAGGTTAATTGTAACCTTCAGTTTTTAATTTTATTTTTAGATGTATATAAATGCTCTCAATTATATATTTTTTAGGTTTATAAATATATTTCAAAAAATTATGGTTTAAATTCCTTTGGTCTTATAGATTCATATTTATAAAATATTCTTAATATTTCAACTTCTAAATAAATAAATAAGCCTTTCTATCTTCTTCAAATCTGGCTGATTTATTCAGTTCTGAATATTGAAAGTTTAGAACAATCATCATTATCATAATCTAGACCAATTATTCTAGAGTAACCTTGATTGGCTTCTTTGAGATCTTGATAAAGTGATCTAAAATCGCCAATTTTTACCGTAAAAGTTATATTGAAATTTTCATAGATCGATCAGCTTTGATGATTGATTTAGTTGATTGGATTTTATTTAAAGACTTTTGTCTCAAGAATTTATTATTATTTAAGGACTTATTGTCTCAAGAATATTTTGTTAAATATGATTCACAGAGCAGATGATGTATGTAAAAATTTAATTCATCAGCATTTTTTTCCTAAATCTATAATTATATATTTCACTTGCACCAATTGCTAAGAGATTATTTATATCTCTCCCCAAAAAATTAAGAAATTAGATGTTGGGCTCCGATTACAGAAGATGCCTTGTAGATGTTAAGCCATATTTGCCTTAAATAAAATTGATTAATTGGATTAGTAATATGTGTATAGTAAAATATCATAGAAAATGTTTCCATCCATTTATTTTTCAAAATTTTCATGTTTCATATTTATTTCATTTTATATAGACACGTGCCGAAAATGACATTTTTATATGTTTAATTTGGAATGATATTTGATTTATTTTTTTTTCGTGAGAGAACACGATATTGTTTTGGTAGAAAGTTTTAATGTCTCTGAAATATGCGGGTAAAAATAGTTTTATATGCTTTTACAAATTTTGCATTTTTAATTATTACGTATGCTTGTTTGAAAGAAGTTGCGTTTTTATTTCGCATGATTCATTAAAATGCTGAGAAAGATTACAATCACGAAGGTGAATTCTTTGATTTGCACAAAATATCTTCTTCACATAGCTTTTTGTTCTTCGTTTCTTTGAAATGACGTCATTTTAAAAGTTCGTTTAAGATTTCTTGCTTTTAAATAATTAATTTCGGTCTCATAAGATTATCGTTTGGTGCTTTTCTAAAAATTCTTTTTCAGTTTTAACTGTCGCAGTTTTGTAATATATTTTTATTTTGTATTTTTATTTATTTTAATTCTTTAATTGAATAATTAATTTTGATATTGCAAACGATTTCCCCTTGCATTTATTGTTTAAAAAATATCCCATTTCCTATTTAATTCATTTCATATAATCACGTGATGAAAATTGTATTTTTCTGTTTTAATTTTGGTAGTAATTAACTTTTTTTAAAATCAGAACTTCTGAAAATGTGATGGCAACATTTTATTAAAAGCTGATTTATTTTGAGATCCTCGAGAAGATAAAATTTTATTATTTTTTTGCGAAATAAATTGTTGAAAAAAAAACGATTAAATTAAATGCTTAAAAATTAATTAAAAATAGAGTTTTAATTCGTAGGTCAAAACATTAGCATCATTGAAAAGCTAATTTTTTGCGCTTTAACGTGATGCAAAAATCAATTTTGTGCTGTAATATTTTTGGAAGTTATAGCGAAAAAACGATAAAATTTGGCTTATTTTTTAATTAATTAAAATTTTAATTAAAAATTCAAAAAAGGGCTCCGAGGTGCACATTCCCGGCCCCCAAGGTATATATATACCAAATTTGGTAGCTGTAAGTCGAACGGTCTGGCCTGTACATCGCCAACAGACACACACACATTGTGCTTTATTATAAGTAAAGATAAAGAAAAGATGTAAATATCCCATCGTTTAATCTTGCCTTTTACCCTTATTTTGACAAATTAAAACCATCTAAACAATATGGTATCTTGTAATCAAAATGTATTAGATGTTTTTACTCTGCAATATTTATGCACAACACATTTTGTCTTTCTATAAATATGCTAATTTTTTGGTACATATTCTTGTATATACACTGTGGCCTTAATTAAACTGACAGTGCTCACAGTGTTCTGTAGCGCGATCTATTTGCGAGAATGACTCCACATTTTGTAGGCAGATTAAACAAGATGGGGGACGAAGGATTCCGCAAAGAAAAAAAAAAGTTCCAAAATCATCGCAAATAGATCGCGCTACAGAACACTGTGAGCACTGTCAGTTTAATTATTGCCTCTATTTACATCTCTTTAAATTTTACATTTCAAATAAAAATAATATATTCCTTTAAATATCGATAAATATGAATTATGTATGACATTTTTACCATGTCACACATCCGAGTATTTCGTTTCAATTTATACGACTGGATCTTTGTGTGTGGGGGGGGGGGGGGTTAAGAATAATAAGAAATCATGAAACAATTGATAAATAATAACTAGAACACATTATAATAATAAACAAATTCAATTAACGAACAATGCAAACAAATGATAAATAATAATATTATCAGTAATCAATAATATTAAGGATTAATCTAAAGTTATTTATTCGTTATTAAAAATTTCTTTTACATATTAGTTATTGATTTATTTTATGTCTTTCATAACATATATTATTTTGTATTACAAATAAAAAATTTTATTATCTTGTCAGAACATGATGTTGTTTTTGAGATGAGGTTTTTGGCGCCAACAAAAATCCGTAGGTGAAAAATAAAAATAAAATTTTATTATCTGCGTGAGAATCTCCAAAAATCAGCTTTTAATAACGCGTTGCCATGGCATTTACAAAGGCCCTGATTTTTAAAAAAAATAAGTTAATGACTACAGCCTAGAAAAATGTCATTTTGAGCACGCGATTATATGAAATGAAATAAATAGAAAATGGGATATTTTTTTTAAACAATCAATGCGAGACAAAGTTTTTTGGATCGTTTGCAATACTAAAGTGATGCATTAAATGAAACAATGAAAATGAATAAAAAATATAATTTAACTCGCACAAGCACGTGGTCCTTGGCCGTTGAAGAAATGATGTCCTGACATGAGGCATTGAAATATGCATAGCAAGTTCCATTGTAATCTTTTATTGATAATTTGTTTTTATTTATTTTACAGCTAAAAGAGCGTGATGCAAAACTGGAGGAGGCAGGAGATCTGCATCGCTTCTTGAGAGACTTGGATCACTTCCAGTCCTGGCTGACCAAGACACAGACGGACGTCGCATCAGAGGATATACCGTCGAGTCTCACAGAAGCAGAGAATCTCATCACCCAGCATCAGCAAATCAGGGAAGAGATCGACAATTACACTGAAGATTACAATAATTTGATGGAATATGGTGAGAAGATTACAAGAGACCAGACGGATGCTCAGTACATGTTCTTGCGTGAAGTGAGTTGCGGAATTTCTTTTATGGAATCTTATTTGTTGTGATGCATGCTTTAAACTATTTCTTTGTAAGATATAAGTTCTCTAGAGTGAATCCGTACACAATTTTTTAAGTACAAGGAGGTTATAATCAAACTTCCCTTATGAATAAAGCAAATTCATCTACAATGCAAGCAGGTATATCCTTTTTCTTCCCTTATGTACAAAGCAAATTGATATTTAGACTATACTCGAGATTCGATTTGGAAATTTTGAAAAAAAAAAAAAAAACTTTTTTAGTTCCAAAATATCCACTAGAGGGCGCGACCAAAGCGGAATACAGAAACAATATTAACAATTCAGAACAAAAGTTATGAAAAATGAATTGAAAAACCAGGGAAAGCAGGAAACTCCCTAACGCTTTATGTATGAAGCATCACAGTTGAGATCTGCTGTTGAACCCACTGCCCATCGACTTGAAATTTTGCAGGGGAATCAAGGGGATCACATGGAGTACCTTTACCTATATCATTTTGGACACGATTAAAAACTGCTCCTCTTGCGCAATTTCATTCTAATCTGTTCTTGTTGAGTTGTTTCTTTTTCGCTCAAACAGCGTAGTGCTATTTATTTTTATTTTTATTTAATCTGGTTCAATTACAAAATAATCAGACACTAATCAATAAATGGTAATATTGTTTCTGAATTACATTTAGACCGTTTATTGTGTTAAATTTATTGTTTTTTCCGGGAAATCCATCATCTGATGGGGGCTTTTTTTTCAAAATTTCGTACGTGCATTCCTTGTATAGTCTTTATACCAAATTTCATTACATTCCGTTCACCCGTTTACGTTGTATAATGCTATTTATAGGGGAAATTTAACTATAACCACCTTGTGTGTGTGTGTTCCCACACTATCCAGAAATTCATTTCATTCCACAAACCTCATAAACACGATAAAAAATTTCACTATATGCAAACAAGTGACTTGTTTCAAATTGTCTATTAAAAAGTTGTAAAGTAATTAAAATTAAAAAATATTTATGGTGTAAAATAAAGATGTAATGTATATTACGTTTTTATTTGACAATTTATTTTTTATGTTAGTATAATATATATATTATACAATAGATTTATAAACTGTAAAGCGAAGAATATATCATATAATGTAATATACATTTACATATATCGAAGGATATATATTAAAATTTTAATTTTTAAATATTTTCCAAAATATATAAAAAATGTATTGCAAACTGAGAAACATCAATAGTTTTTTATGGTATATTTTTTAGACAAATTTTTTAAAAATATCTATGGAATTTTTCAGATAGTGAATTTTTTTTGATATTAATTTCATAAAAATGCCATATTGAAGGCAAAGTAAGCATTTACATATGATAAACAAAGGATCGTTTTACGAATAATTCGTTTTATTTCAGAGACTGCGAGCTCTTCAAGATGGATGGACCGAGTTGCTCCAAATGTGGGAGAACAGACAAATGGTTCTATCGAACAGTTTGGATTTCCAGGTGTTTATGAGAGATGCTAAGCAGGCAGAAGTGTTGTTGAATCAGCAAGAGAATTATCTTATGAAGGATGAAACTCCAGTATGTAATATTATCCTTAGCAATATTTTTCTTTTCTATAGTAATTTTTTTATATATTTAGAGGCGTTTTTATTAATGAATCTATTATTTTTTCATTTATATTCTCTATCATTTTTAAATGAAATCTCTTTAATGCACCTAATATATTTAGAGATTCTTACTTTCTATTTTATAATTTTTTAAAATCATGTTAACACTTCTAACGCTACCGACGAGATATCTCGTCTTTGAGAGGCTTCCATAGATATTTGATATTAGTCTTTTCATGGAGTTTTTATCTAATTCATTCTTAGAGATAAATGTGTTAAGATTCAAAAAATAATCTCTTTAGTGGCATTTCCAATATTTTCCAATTTAATTGGATGTATTTGAAAGATGAGATATCTGGTCGGTAGTGTTGAAAGTGTTAAAAGAAAAAATCTCCATAAACGAGATGTATCTTTAATGAAAATTGAATTTATAAAGAACTTTTTCAATTATTTCCACGAACATATTTCAAAGAGATATTTATTCTTGAAAAAATTATAAGACAGTATGCAATTAAAAATTATCGCATGTCATTTCTGCAAATTTTAAGAGTCGTTTGCTTTTAGAAAAATCTTTTACCAGCAGAATTTTAAAAATATATGCTGTATATATTTAAATTTTTATAAAACACTCTCTTTATAACTTTACTGTAAGCTAGAAAAAGGGATTTTTAATCATTCCATATAGCAAAAGTATTGTCTTAAATGTATTGTATTGTCTCGCTAGTTCAAGTAGTACTTTTGAATAATTGTTTAGCTTTTCTTGCTATATTTATAAAGCTGCAATATTACTTTCCAAGTTTAAATTTAAATGTCTTGTAGAAGTAGCATTCTATACTCCTGAAAATTTGAAAATTCAGCAGTTTTTTTTTTTTTTAAATTTATATTTGTATAATTGTTTTTTTCTATTAAAAGTATGAATTTAAAACCGTTTCAATGACGTAGCTTGCTCAAATGTGTCTTTTCGACAAAAGAACCTCACAAATCAAATCAAATTAAAACCGTTTTAAAATAATTAATAGTTTATTTTGTCTTGTAAGTTAGTATAAATCTGTAAGAAACTTAAAAAACTGGTCATGCCTTATTTTTGTTCATTAGATTATAACCCTGACCCTCCCCCCCCCCTATTTTTTTCAATTTAAATCGTCAAAAGTCTACTGCCTGGCTAAGAAAAAGAAAATTTTAAAATGAAAGCACCACACATCATGGAATTTAAAGCAAAAAAAAGCCTTCGATATATAGATAATTTATTAACTTTTAGATTATTACAATATCTTTATTTTTTTCTTTTCCTTTCCTCTTATAGAGTAGTTTAGAACAAGCCGAGTGTCTCATAAAAGAGCACGAAACTTTCCTAACAACTATGGAGGCTAATGACGAGAAGGTGAACGCTGTTATCCAGTTTGCACAAAGACTGTGCGAAGACAATAACTTTGCTGCAGATAAGATTCACAAGAAGGCTGAAAATATGGCTGAACGGTAAAAATTCATTTTCTTAAGTATATAGTTTTTGATTTTGAAAGGCAACAAAGAATCGAATTTGTTTAATTTCTCGGCGTTTCATTTATCCCAATTATCACAGAAATATTGTCAAAGTCCATAGTATACTCAAGTATATGAAAATTAGGCTTGAATTATTGATTGAACTCCAAAGAACTTCATTTTTCAGATAATATGATTTACGGTTTTGTTTAAATATGTGCTAAAATTGCAATAGATTTTTTTTATCTAACAAGGGGAGGACACGGGGTTGAAATCTGAGTTCGGAATGAGATTCAATATAATTATAGTATACATTTAAAAAGTTCATTCATAAAAGTTTTAGAACTCAATGGTCAGTCAATTTCAATAAAATGGTCCTCAAACTTTTGGTAAAGCTTATATACTAATAAATTGACTCCGTTTCGGATTATCCGGATGGTGTGGTTTGTAGGTAACCGTCTCGTATCCAGAATGTCAGTGTTCGAACCTGGGTGGGATTTTTTTTTTCAATAATTATTATTCAATTTAAAATTTACAAATACTTTCAATTAATGTTTTAATTTTTTTATCCAAAAATAAATATTTATTATCTAAATATATAATAATAAAATTAAAATTTAAAAAGAAAAAAATTATAAATACATATGCATTAAAAATTCATTAAATTTAATTAAGGATTTACAAGTAATTTTAATTAATATACTTCTTACTTTTAAATTTTTCAACAGCATTTTAATAATTATATTTGCAACATTTCGATGTAAATAATTTAAGTAACATTATTCAATATCATTATGAAAACACAAATTTTAAATGTAACGCGATTAATTTTTTCAATGTTGGTCTTTCTCATTCGTGCAGTTATTTTCCTATTTTTTTCAAATGCAAATTACAAAGGTTTTCATATGCTTTACATGAATTATAATGTAAACATTTTGTAATTTGAGACGAATAAGATACACATGAGCATATCCAATATTCTACAATATTTCAGCTCAATATTGGCCTTTTTTATACTAATAGAAAGTTTTCATGCTGAAAACAAAAACTATGAAAAATTAAAATGGAAAGGACATGGATTATTTTAAAAATTGGTATTTAAAATATAAATACAAATTTTTGTGGGTTTTTAAAGAATGCAATAATTAAGAATTTGGCATATTTTTTATCAAATAAACTTTCCAGCATCTAAAATGTTAAATTTTAATACAATATTGAGTTTTAATAAATTCTACAATGCATTATTGTATCTTATTTAATATAATACTTAAGTAATTTTTCGTTAGCCAGGCGCAAATGTCTCCAATTGTGAGCCAAACGTGAGCCAAGTCGCCAATCGAAGCGAATGACAAAACAGTCAACGGAATTCTACATTATTTAGTAATTTTTCGCTTGCGCCAGGCTAACGGAAAAGTACCAATCCCTATAGTATAAAATCCTCTGCAATTGATGTTTTAAATCAGAACAAATTTTTGTTGCCCTACCCTTTTCAAATGCTGATGATACTTTTCAAAAACTTATTATAATCAATTATTTTTACATTTATAAAAATTACGATATTTAGAGCTTTTTTTGTTTCTTAATATATTTTAAACAATACCAAAATTGTTAGCCAAAATTAAATTAATTTTGGCTTTTATGTATGCGTGAGAACAATCTTTTTTCTTTAAATACTGTCGTTATTAAAATTATGCAATAGGGACTATTAAAATTGTTCAAGGTCTAGAAATTCTAGTAATATTTTGAAGATCATTTATATAAACAATTTTATTATTTATTTTATTTATTGAAAAATATTTACAGACGCAATGCCAATCACGAGAGAGCAGCTCAAAGAATGGACAAGTTGAGAGACCAGAT
>JAOUZG010029664.1:0-21640 GCA_026289955.1 Argiope argentata | reverse complement strand
ACTGTACTATTACCTGAATTAAATTAAAAAGTCAACAGACAAGTGAAATGTTATCGGCAACTGTCTTGTTACCTGAATTACCATCTCAGTTATCAGTTGAATAGTTTGTCCGCAACTGTCCTATTACCTGAATTAAATTAAGAAGTCAACAGACTTGTGAAATGTTATCGGCAACTGTCTTGTTACCTGAAATAACATCTCACTTGTCTGTTGAAATTAGAATTTCACCAAAATATTTAAAGCGCATAGAGCAATTCATATTTGTCAGATGGGCAAGACATGTTAAATTAGCGAAGCATTAAACGTGTTTATGCGCACTAGACAAGCACATACGAGATTTTTCGTAGATGAACAGATCGAAAATGCGCGATTTCCATCACATATGCCGAAATGTTCTCATTTGCAAAAGTACTGGCAGCTTCTGAATCGACAAAAATTTCATTTTATCTTTGAAATTCAGTTAAAAAGTAAAGCGAGACTAAGCTTAAGTAAAGATAGAAATTTTGCAGAATCAACTCTGATATAGACTTGTGGTATGCAGTTTGATTAGAATCAGCAAAACCGCAGTTAATAACAAGATTTTTGCACTCCGCGAATCAAAATACCACTAAATAGCATTGTAACCATATTTAGTAGCATTTGAAGGGGTTTATTCTGGGAAAACAATTTTCTCCAAGTTATTTGTTGGCAGATTTGATTTGTAAATGAATGTTTATGTTTGCAGCTTTTATTAATAAGAAAATTGTCAAACATTCCTAACTTTTACTAACACACTATTTAATAAGGAATAACGGATTCTTTGTAAATTACAAAAGATGCTGTTTCTTTCAAAGCCAAATGTTTGTCGTACATAAATGTTGATATACTTTTGTAAACTCCTTAAGTCATAGTCATACGATGTATAAGATTGTTTAAAAGAATTGCTCTTACTTTAATCCAAAAAAACTGAACAATGAAACTCAGGCTTCATGAAATGTTAGCATTGGAATCTCCTTCGGAGGGTAGTTTTCCTCTAGCGTAGAACCGATGAATTCAAGAAGGGTCAAAGACATTAAAATAATGCTAGAATACAAATTTTATGAATTGTAAAGTTTTAGAATTATATTATGTGCTTACATTAAATTACTTTTTAATAATATATTATATAAATAACTATTCATTAATTGGTCATGTTATTTTCAATTTTAAATAAATTTTTAATGCTATATATTGCCTGAAAATTATTATTTGTTTATAACCTTTTACAACAATTAAATAAATTCATTGCTTAATTTTAGCAAGGAAGTTGTTAGCAAATAATTCTGATTAGTTTTTTTAATGATTTTTTTAAATGAATAAAAGCACATATTCTTATAAAATCATTTACAGTGAAAAAAAACTAGCTAAAATATCATTAATGCGTTGACTTCAAACATATAATGAAATGTGAAATTAAATAGTTATTTATTAAAATAAAGGATCACATGTGTATTGTTTAAACTCGCCCAATGCTTAAATCCGCCATTGAATTTGTGCCTTCTCTTAACCCTTTATCTACTGAATTATGTTGCCATCAATTTCCAACTTCATTTTTGCACCAGTAGTTAAGTTTCCATACAGAGAACCGAAGAGAAAAATTTTAATAGAAATTTTAATTTAAATTATTAAATATTTTTCATTCCTACTTTTAGCTTATATTAACTTTTTACTATTTGGATTACATTCTTCGTGTTTTTCAGAATACCATCGGCAAAAATAGTCAAATTACCAAAATACCGGGTGTCCAAAAAGTTCCCGTACTCCAAATTTAAAAAATAATTGTCCATGATTTTTTTTCAAGTATATTAAATTTTGCCATACGAGCAATGAAACCATGGACATGCTTGAAGCTTTTTTCGGCGATCGACTTATCTCAAAAAATCTTTGGCCACCTCGATCCCCTGATCTGATCATCCCGGACTTTTTTCTGTGGGGATATTTAAAGGACAAAATTTATGCAGGTGATCCTCAAACAATAGATGATTTGAAAATCGCAATTACCCAAAGGATACAAGAAATCACTCCTAGCATGTTAAAACGCGTTTCGAAAAGCATGCGCAAGCGAGTTCAGTTTTGTCTCCAAGAAAGGGATGGACATTCTGAACATTTATTGTAAATTTAAGTTCAGTATTTTTTCCTTAGTTATGTTAAAAGTGCTTTTTATCATTGGCATAAAAATAATTATTTTTAAACCTGTTTTTGTAAAATAATTTCACAAATCATCAGTACGGGAACTTTTTGGACACCCTGTATAATCCAGATTTAAATGGAACTTATGAGTACCATCAGTAGATAAAGGGTTAAATGAATTTTGAGAAAACCTCAATTTCGAGGGACAAAGCATTAGCAAGTTTCCGCAGGTTATAAATTCAGTTATGATCTGGTCAATCAATTCTCTTAGTGTTTTCAACTCTTGTATCACGTTACAAAACGCTTCCCACACAAAACATGCTTTGAGGGAAGCGCCTTAATCAAAACAAGGAACCTCAAACTGAATTTTCAAACTGTTCTAGTCCGCCGTTCACCTAATTTTAGTTATCAGATCCCAGTGGGTATCATCACATGAAAGGAAAGTGTGTAAACATGTCGCTTGTGCGGATCGCGCCCAGATTCCAGTCTCAAATATCCACCACGCTTGACCTAAAATGTGAACGTGTTCGCCTTATCCGAAATTCGGCGAGAACTGTTTGTTCTTTCGTTCCCTGTCCATCGCCAGTTCAAACCGGATCGAATAAGATGACGTTTACTTACTCGGGCCACTCCGAACCGAAACCTGCCATTAGAGAGTGTGGTTTACATTCTTTCGGCCAGTCAGGTCTTTTGTCGGAGCATAAAGCCAGTTTTCTCCAGTTTTGAACAGAGACGGCATTTCAGGTGCTTAGACAAGCGATTGATTTCGCGCGAATGCAGAAATGAAGTGAAAATGTGATTTCCGGAAAATCTCATCGAAGCTTCCAGTAAAATCATTTTTTTTTCAAAGACGGTCAGCAATTTACTTGTTATGATATCGCTCAAAGACAGGTTGTAAGGGAAAACAAAATTGACACCGAATCTCAAAACAAGATTTCAAATCAAACTTTGACACGCTAGTATGATAACATTTGATACCGCTCTTCCGTAACTTATGGTTCTAAAAATAATGTCAATAATAAAAATTTGTTCTCTATTGATTTATGAGAAATTACCAAAATTAGTTTTCTTCTTGTTGCCTTAGATAATGGTATTTTAGCCATAAATATGATCAGAATGTTATTTTAGTCATAAACTTGTTATGTCTTAGATGGTACTTTAGCCATAACCGTATTTTGCCTTAGATGGTACTTTAGCCATAATCGTATTATGCCTTAGATAATGGCACTTTAGCCATAAAGGTACTTTGCCTCAGACAACGGCACTTTAGCCATAAAGGTACTTTGCCTTAGATAATGCTGCTTTCGAAATAATGATATTTTACCTTTAATAATAATGTTTTGTTATAATTATAAGCCTGAAAAACCAAAATAAGGCAAAATTCTATTTTAAAAAAAGTCTTAACATTTAAAATAAATTGCAATCTCTTATGGAAATCTGAAATTATTATGCACAAATCGCCTCATACGAGCAACTGTATCGGAAGAAATATTGGCGATATTTGATTTCAGGTAAGTCATTTAGATATAGCTTCATATAAATGATTCTGCCAAAATATCAAACATGTACGCTTCTTATTTTAAACTGTCCAAGTCATGCTTATTGTGCACATGATCCTTTCCATGGAGATCAATTCCATGACGCCATGATACTATTAAATATGTAAATGTGCGATTCATCTTGTTATCTTCTAAATTTCACTGTAACTTCACTTTTTTTGTCTTTTAAACTACATAAATTTTAAACTTAATTCTTCTTTTGAACTTCCAAGAATTGAGAGAAATCAAGCAATTAAATATTGGAGGAATGAATGAAAATGGTTTGCATTTGAAGGCAATAGCAATATAGTTGGATATCAAGCAAAAATAAAATTAAAATAAATTACCAAAATCCAACTAAAATTCACAATATTATTCAATTGGTGTCATAAAAAGTTTGGGAAATTTTGAAATGGTATAGATTTGTGTTAATATTTCAATTTGAATCGCTTTATCTCCTAAAAATATTAAAAAGAAAATTCGAAGTCCAGCTGGATTATGAGCTGATTCAAGATCGAACAACAGGTGCCCAACATAAGCCTCAGAGCTGTAACACATGTATGCAGTTTCATGGTTTCATTGCAATTCCATTTTCAATTATTCCCTATGACCCGACATGTAATCTCCGATATTTTCAACGTTACCTCAAGGAATTTCAGAGCCAGGACCGCCAGCTGACTTAAACCGACTCTGCCCAAACTGCTATTTCGACCATGCATTATTATTATTTTTATGTGGCAATGTTGCCAGTTTATCGAGGGCGGACAGCATTATCAGACTCATTCCTTTGACAGACTTATCGAGCGGGATCTCGCCGTCTGATGCAATACTCTTTTCTGTAAAGAAATAAGAAAATGCGGCTTCAACCGCATTCATACTGTCTCGCGTTCGTTTCCTCGTACAAATCCGCAGAGACATCCGATCCGAGAATTTCGCGGAAAAATGAGATGTTGAATAACAAACACTCGGATCAAAGAATCCAGAAAATTTGAAAATGTTGCGTCTTTGAAGTTTGTTTTCGCCTCTTGTCGCCTCTGTTCCCGCATTACCGTTGCCAAGACGTGCATCAAACAGCAAATGGGATCATCGGAGCATGAAATTCGAACACATTCACAAGTATGCGCACTTCTTTTTAGAAATCTTTTCTGGGAAGGGCGAAAAGAAAGAAAGTAAAAGGATCTTCCCCGTACCATTGCCTAACATCAAAGAATACCGCCGGTGCAGTGGGAGGAGGAAGACGTGAAAACTAACAAACGAAATGAGTTTAATTTTTCCCCTTATGAACCCCTTTCAGTAAGAATTAATAATGAAAATCTGTGGGCGAAATTTTTATTTAATAAACATTTCTTTTTATAATACTTCAATGGAGTTAATTAAAACCACATTATTGATATGGATATAATTTCAATTGTTGCATAGTCAACACTTCAGTAATTGTCCCCAAATCAAAAGGTATCTTAAAATGGGAACTGAGAGAAGAAATTAAGCTACAATGGTTTGACAGATGGTATATGTCCAAAAAAGGAAGACCACCTTAAGATTTTATTCCTCATCCAGAAATAAAAATAAGAAGATACCATCTACTGGTAATCCAAAATATATCAGGACATGAGAGATTCCCAGCACATTTCCAAAGATTTGGAAAAATGCAGGAAAATAAATGCATGTGTGGAGGAATCGGTGCTGCTTACCACTATTTAAAGGAATGTACAGAAATCCCCGATCATAGAAAACATCTGCAAGTTAAAAATAATGACTTGAGTTCTGTTCTGATGGTTCCAAGTAATCTTAGGATTCTGTAGGACATGATGTCTAAAATTGTCAATTTTTTTCCAACTATTTGAAAGTTTGTAGAGGAGGAGGTGGTCAGTATATGAACACTTTGGGGTCAATTTTGTCGAAGAGTATAATAGTTTGACAGATTCGGTCAATATAAGGATGGACATTGCTACAGCCCACAGTAGACCACAACAAATCCTGTCGATATTGCTACGTTCAGTGGTGGCGGGGTGGTCGGCTGTACAGAAGAAGTCAACACTTCTTCAAAAACCTCTAATGACTTCGGATTAACACCTAGTTTTCCCAACATCAGAGCGTTTACACCAGGCATTCCTGTAAATTTCTTTATTTCAGACATTGTTTATTTCCATCCGTGTGTCTACGATTCTAGAATATTCACTAGAATCACTTATTAGTCGTCTAGTATGTTTTGGTCTGATATTTCACTATTTTGCACTATCCATTATGGTTGTGGCAAGCAAAGGTCGCGGTACGAAGCCGCGACGCTACGGCCAGTAGCCGAGCAGTATAACCACAATAATTAAAGTATACTTCAGTATCGTAGTTCCTGACTTATGAAGCTAGCGCCACAGTACTCCCCCACCAGCGAGTCGACGGAGAGACGAACGCTTTTAAAGGCCAAATGTTATGACGAGCGTGTGAGTGCGTTGGCAATCGAATTTGTGAAATGCAGCGTCAAGTGTATCTGACGACTTTGATTAGTTGCTGCGTCAAGAGAGTTTCAGTGTTTTATTTTTTCGCTGCGTCAAGTGAGTCTGGCGGCTTTGTTTTGCTCACTGCGTCAAGTGAGTCTGGCGGATTTTGCTGCA
The DNA here is from genome assembly GCA_026289955.1 of Argiope argentata. Lineage (NCBI taxonomy): Eukaryota > Metazoa > Arthropoda > Arachnida > Araneae > Araneidae > Argiope > Argiope argentata. The sequence continues at coordinate 15,345 of JAOUZG010029664.1, read as the reverse complement.
AGTAGATAGCGCCACGAAGGTTGCATTGTTGTCAAGGTCATTAATGTGGTAGGTGAAGGTCGCGAACTAACTACGAACTCGTGATGCTAAGTCCAGTAACATAACCACAATACTAAAAGTATGCTTTAACATCGTAATACCTTGCTTATTTAACTAGCGCCCCATGGTGTTTATTTCAAAAAATTTTCCTTTAGTCAAGTTATATATTGGCTTGAAAGACGTTTATTCTAAATGTTTATAAGAATAAAACTCCACTGGACGGACAACAATTTAGACGTGAGTAGTCAAATAATTCGATCGCCATTATGTGCATGGCAGAAAAATTCAATGACGAGATATATTCATCATTTTATTGGAAGGGGTTAAAAGAATGAAAAAAATGAAAATTCTAAGTCACATTTCCCCATAGAATATATTGTATATAAATATGTGCTAATAGAATATTTAAACGGACCTCTACTTGTTGCCATAAAAGTTTCATCTTTGAAGGAATTGAGAATTAAATTGAATCTCCGAATTTCATTCTATTCCAAGAATCTTGGAAATCCTTGTCGTAATTGGATTAACATAAAAGCTATGAAATTTAAAGGACTTAGATTAGAAGATATTTCACTAAATCAATATATGGTGCGCCATGTCGCGAGAACAACGATAATTTAATATGGAATTCACTCAGTATTTTGCAGATACTTTAATGGACTTAACATCTCAATACGGACTAGCGACAAAAGAAATGAAATATTTTGTTGGCAACAAATAATTCGTATTTCTGAATCAGGTAGCCATGGCAACGCAACAAAAACATATTTCCCCAATTGTTAATTCCATACCAGAATTGTCAGTCGGTTCAATAAAAGAGACATTATAAAATATTATGTGTCATTTATTCACTTTTAAAATTTTTAGACTTTCGTAAGTTTAATCATTCATATACTTAGAAGATACACAAGTGCAAACACGATTATCGTGAGACTGTTATAAGAATAGAAACCATCATCCTCGAAGGGTTTTGACAACAGGTTTTATCGAGATTAACATACTAATTTAAAAAAAGCAACAAGGCTTCTTAAGTGAAAAATAATTCTTTATATGGTAAGGCAATTCGATTCAAATTAAAATACATTCAATTCTATTATACTTACTAGTTATTACTTACTTACTTACTTACTATTCTATTATACTTGTCCCTAAGAGCTTCGCACAGTGTCTTTCATGAAAGTAATAATAAATATTTTTACGCCAAGTTTAAATGAAATCTTCCATCGTAAATTTCATGTTATCATATAAGAACATTATTATTTTCCAGTGATTATTTGTCTTAATTAAGACAAGTCTTTAACCAGTTTAAACCGATTTGAAACAATCACGAGATTTCTCTCTGTTGGTCTCTGTCCCAATTACAATATATATAATTCTTCGTAAAACTTTCATTTTAATTTTTCTAGCTAGCAAACTAAGTTTTTGATACTCGACCGATTTTGTGACGAAATAACAACTACGATGTCATAATCCCACGTGAACCTTTTAAAAACATCTGCTGTCAAAGCATACATAATAATAAAGCAATATTGGTAAATACAGGGCAAACTTTTAAAAATTCATCTGCTTGCAAAGAAGCATACATACTAATAATACAATATTGGTAAAAACAAGCAAAAAAATTCTTCGACCTATAATTTCTGGCAACCCCTATATTTTTTGCCCAAAAATTTCGATGACACCAAAACCTCCAAACCAAAACAACATCATGTTCTCACAACATAATAAGTATAAGTGGTCCTATAAATATGTTGTAGTCTCTCCTTAAAAAATTTAGATCTTTTGTGGACGCTACTTCATATATTTATTGTCAGAGTCTCGCATAAAAGCGGTTTGTATTTCATAGTACAATGATGAAAATCGTGCATGCTCAATCGATTGAAGCCAAAATTTAGCACATAGATAAAATATAAGCAATAAATTAATATGCAAAATTTTATTTATCTAGTTTCTGCGTTTTTAAGTAGTTATTGCGCTTACACATATAAAAAATGCAGACCGCCAGACGGTCAAACTGTTTATTTTATTTAAATCAAAATTAGCCAAATCTGCACTGTAAATCTAATCTGTGAAAGATGCTAAATTACATCTATCTAGTTCTTTACGTTTTGTAATTATGGTGTTCACCTGTTTTCCTTTACTCCAAATTGATTTCGTTGCAATTTTGATAGAAACGTAAAAATTTGAAATACAGCCTATATCAAATTTTATTCATTTAACTCAAGGCACTCGAATTATCGCGCTCACATAATTCCAAAGAAATTGTTTTTCCCAGATTCAAAAATCTATAGGAGAAAATACGTCAAAATAGAAGATTCGATTTATTATTATTTTGGTGTTTTCCTTGCTATGTTTTTGTACACTTTGAACAAGAGAAAATAAAAATGATAAAGTTAACGATTTGCCCGGTTTAGAATAATTTAATATTATTTTAAGAAAATGAAATTTATTCCATCCAAAGAATTAAGAACCGAATGGATAAAACCATTGATCAAAGGTCATGGTAGATGGGCAAGAATTCCGTTCGAGTTGAACGCGTATTTTCAAAAATATATCGTTACATCAGCGAATGAAAAAACATTCTGAAAATAGATTTTGGAGATCTTATCAAGAGACACAGCTGACAGTAATAGTTTTCTTGCTCAGAAAAAATCTTGATAAAGAATATATGATATAACTTCATTTCTGAAACAAATGGTTGCGATTTTGGAGACGTTTTTTGTCATATTGCTGGGGTATCATTAACTTTTTTTTTCTTTTCATACTACTCTTAAAACTTTTATCCATAAATGAAGATGAAATGTTATCTGCTTTTCCACAACTGACAACTTAGATGGTTAAGTTAGATTGAGTGAGTGAATATGAGTAAAGATAATAGAGTAAAGTCATTCATAGTACTGCAATTCGAGTTTACTCTTCATTTTAATCATATTTACTTGTTTCGGTTATTGTTTTTCTTTTTTTCAATTGATTGTTTGGATGACTGTTTTTAATTCTGTTCCCGATACAAACTAAAACATTCCATAACGTTTTTAAATACTTCATTCTTTCGCCGTAAAATGGTTTAAGAATTAAGTGAATAGAATCAGATTATTAAAGAAATTCTACCATATTAGCAATTTTAGAGAAATGATCAGATATACTCTTTAATTTCGGTAACAATTGTTTTAATGCCAATTTTTTTCATGAATATAATCAGTGCATATTAACATAAACATGAAATGCATTTATATAACTTAATTCTGAGCTCAATAAAATAAAAAGTTATTACCACATTTATGTTCATGTGGTATAATTTATTCGCGTATAAAAGACGTGAATTTATACCAGATCTTCAGCCAAATACCTAAAGATGAAAAGCAAACATAGCGAAGCATTTGAATTTTAATTACGAAGCTAGGCATGGCCAATTCCCTAAACAGGGATAGGGCTTTCTAAACTGCATTTTCTTGCATTCATTTTTAGGATAGTGCTAGAATAATGTATATAATTATATTTATGATTTTGGAAATTAATGATCCGTGTAAAATCAATGTGTGAAGATTTTCCACTTATCAGAAAAAAAAATTTATAACATTCACACTTTTATACATCACAATGCCCATAGTTTAGCTACATAACCGTCCCCTTTTTCAATTTCTATTATTAGCTCACACTTTTCTTATAAATCTTCAATTAATAAAATACTTTTTATTAATTGAAGTTTTTATTAATTAGTTTTCTTCATTAATAAAATACTTTTTATTCATCCACTCAAGTTCAAGTAAATGTTTTAAAACTTGTATTGGATGGCATTTGATGTTGATAGTTTTTTCAAATATTAAATCATTAATTTTTTATTACTTAATTAAAAAACTCATTTTCTCCCGTTTATAGTAGTTGTAATTGTCAAGTCGGAATAGCCTTGTTAAAAGGGCTTCGGATTCGCATCCCTTGTGCTACGAGTTTGAACCTGTTACAAAGTTTTCCATGTCGAGAGATACCACTGGGGTGTACCGAGCCAAAGGTAATCGCTATTTGAGTGCCCAGATGTCCATACCCTCAGAAGCTTCCGCACCCCTCCTTCCGTTGTAAAGCGGAAAACGAGAAAAACAATCGTAATTATTTAATAAAAAGTAACTAAAATAAAACTTTTTCTAAATATTTAATAATATCCAACGTAGGAATTTATTTTAAAAAATTGTATTTTCTATTACTTGTTAAACTATACTAGGGATAGACTGATCTCGTAATTTTCAACCGCGGTCAGATGACGAGATCAAACATCTGAACTGACACCCCCTCTATAAACTTCCGTACCACACGACAAAAAAACATCTATAGGTGTTTATCCAAGTCTAGAGATCATGATAATTTAAGCTCACAGTATATGCAACTTTAAAAATTTTGTATTCTCACTACGTTGGGTGAATTATGTTAATGCATCATATCTCTCTTTGAAAACCATTTTAAAAAGGGAAAGTTTAAAGTTAAAATATATAATAGTTTGCTATTTATTAATTTAGTTTGAATTCAGTTTATTGATTGAAATGTTAATTCCTCTTTGTCTTCCTTGTAGTAATTCCTTACCATTTTCATTTTATACAATTTTATTGCAAGAAATACCATTCGACACAATCATTTTCAAAATCACTTTCCTACTATGGACATATATTTTTGCAAATAATGGGCTTTATTTTCTGTGCTGTCAAAAATAGGAAAAGTGTATTATAAAAGAGGATTAGATTATCAACTAGTCAGAGCACAAAACAGTTTGGTGGAGGGGGGCAAGAATTCAATGCAGCCTCAAATTTCTTTCAGAAACCTGACTTTTGCGTTCATTAGATTTTTTTTAAGGACATGTACTCGAGCATATTAAATGAAAAGCAAGTATAATTTTAGTGAATTATTTTTTAAGCATTTCGCGCGTAGACACTTTCGATTTTTTTTTCCTTAATTTTTTTAGTAAATCGATTTTTAAGCCAACTGCCCTGAAAAACTTCATATTTCACAGTTAAGAATGCTCTCAAAAACTATTACTATTCTACTTTTTATTTTATTTTAATCACAGTCATAGACGAGATCATAAAATCAACTCTGTTCAGGAAAATTGATTTTTTCTCTCTGTCTGTCATAATATTGTCAGCCAAAAACTGCTTATATACATCTATACATAGTATAAAATGAAGATTCCTGAAAACACGTATGCTTGAGAGCAAAAAACACGAAAAATACTTAAATGATATTGGAGATATTTGTACCATTTTGTAGGGCATTTATTGTAGAAGATATTTTTGATGGTTTCTAACAATATTTTTACATTTGTTTGATGTTGAGTGACATAGTTATGTAATATCGGGAGGGGGGTGACTAGACTTGCATATAGACCTATTTTTTCTTCTAGGTTCTAGTTTTCTTTTTTCTAGTAGGTACCGCTAGTATTTAATTAAAATCAATAACCTATACACATAGCATAAAATGAAGTCTCCTGAAAATATATGTACGTTGGAACTACAAAAACTCGAGAAATAGTAAACGGATATTGGCGATATTTATACCATTTTGTAGATAATTTGTTGTTGGCGGTTTTAGTACATTAAAATCAAATAAAAATAAAAATAAAGAGTTTTATAATGGTGTTTTTTTATTTATCCACGCGTGCGCGAAAACCTCACACTGTGAATGTATAAATAGCAAAGCTGTGGTATGCATATGCGATACATTTCTTTGTTTATGTCTGATTTTAAACAGCGATTCAAATCTCATTATGCCCAAATGAAGGAAATCCAAAATTGGTGACATTAAATGTCACAAAGCTTCGTTTTTTCCGCGATGAGGAAAATGAAGAGGAAAGAAACGTTATTTTAGCGAATATCAGAGAAATAATGTAAGGACTAAGGGAAGGAGTCTACTGATGAGTGAAATAACCGTCCTTCTTTAAATCGCACAGTAATTGAATTGCAGAGTCGGAATGGGTCTCCTTAAGAAGGAAACGATCGCCTGTGTTATTGATATATGTTTTTGCCTTAGTAACAGTCTAAATATTTCTGAATGTGAGCTATAAAAAATTGTTTTGCAGCTATTTTTCATAATTTCTAAATGTATTTTTATGTTTGTTTGATGTCGCATACTATGCCCATGTCATATCAATTGGTGGTTATACTTAAGTTTAAAATTAATTTTTCTTCTTGGATGATATACCACGGGCAACGGCTGAGAGTACTGCTATTAAGATATATAATTTATTTATTTTTTAATTTCAAAGGAAGAAAAATGAGAGGAAAATGTATTTTTAATGGACCTTCACAGAACTTAATTTGGTACTGTACGAAAGTGTGTTTGTACACACAGATACACACAGAGAGAGAGATTATATAAAATTTGCTCTTGGAGAAAACATGCCTTTCAGCGATGTGACGAAACATACTTTCACAAATCGTCTATCTCAGCAGCGAAAAGTATTCATAGATTTTTCCAAAAATATTTCACGCACGGAGGAAAAGATTTAAAGACTTGAAAGAAAAAAAAAAGATTACTCAAAACGGAGGAGATTAGCAGAAACTTGGAAAGGAAAAAGAAACGGAAATAACTGAAAAACTGTCCGAAAGAAAACTAAAGAGGATTCATTGACTGGCAGAACAGAACTGAAGCACTGCAAATTGCTCGTATCTCGGCAACAAATTGCAAAGGCTTTTTTTTTTTTAAGCAAAAAAGGCAGCTTTGTCTTCTGTGACCGTTAAAGTACTTTCCAAGATTAGTTTCGGGGATTTGAAGCATCAGCTGAAAACTCACTCCAAGAGGATTAACGGTTTAAAGATCAGGATTTAGAAATGATTTCGACAAAAATGCTGACAGAACAACAGTCTGGCGTGAAGAAATAAAAATATTAAAAATTACAAAAGGAATTTCATTAAGTTTAAGGAAGTACTTTGTTTAAATTTGCATTGTGAAATTTAAGAAAGTTTTTCGTTGTTTGTTATTGAAATGCATTTTAAAGGGAAAGCTGAAAATTAAATTCTCATTTGAAGAATACATAAAGTCTCTTTTGGGATAGATACCCGTTTTTTTGATGAAGCATCATATTATTTTCACTAATGCAAGTCTTTTGAAGGGTTAATGTTTAACATTCCTGTTGCTTATTCCACGATTTCAATCAATCCATTTTCTATTACCTGCAAAAAACGCGGGATTAAAAGTGTTTATTTTTACGATTACATATTTATATAACATCATATTAGCATGTCACACATAATATCATTTCACTTCTTTCGAAAAACATGTGAACTTATTTGCCAGCATCGCATCTAAATAGTGATTTTAAAAAATTACGTAGCCAGAGAATTAAAACCTGAAAACCAAGAATCTATGCATCAAAAACAACAAATTTACAACTGAAAACGTCGACATCGACACACACAGAGACAGAGAAACAAAATTTAGGGAATTTTTTTTCTTTTTGACCCTTAATTCAATAAACGAATGTTATTTTTATTCTTTTATTTCTTTACTTTCATTTTCCCTTAAATTGAAGGTTACCTGTAAGGAGTTAACAGAAGTAGAGACATAATCAAAAAGATGAAAAAATTGATGAACTATTTTTAATTTAAATTCAAAAAAAGATTATATGTAAATGTTTAACGAATTTGCTAATACAGCACAATATCCGCAAAATTAACGATGAATTATTTCATACTCAGATGCTCATTCCAACCTTCAATAACTGCTTAGTACACTGTTCTAAAAAAATACTAAAATTTCAATAATGAAATTCCCTATTGTAACCAAAGTGTATAAAAGGTATCCGAACAAAGCATCCCGTTTAACCCTCTTTGTTGTTTGCCCACAAAAAACATATTTTATCAAAAATGAAGTTTAAAGAAAACTGCGCACTTCCCATGACCTTGACGTGCTGCTCTTTTGTAAATCAACAGCAAATTATTCGAAGCAGTGAGCATCTCCCGCAGCCCTGAGTTATTCATTGCTTCTCATTGTTCTCAATCAGCAGGGGATTTCAAAATAATTTATCCTCCAAGATAAAAATCTGCCAACAGAAATTTCCGATTGCATTTTCCTCTTTCATTCGAATTTCCCTGCCAGACAAGCTGCCAAAGAATCTCTTAGAGGAAGAATTTGTTAGAAATATGTGACGACACTTATCTTTTCATACTTTCAAAGAATCCTATTCACAATTCAGAACTATATCTTCAAATTTTTTTTTCATTTGAAAACAAGATCTATTTATATTTACCTGCTACATATATAAAACAGCTCAAATGAACATTACTTATTCAAAGTGTTAATACTATCAATCTATTCTAGTCATTCTATTATATTATTGTTATTGCTAGTCATTCTATTATATTATTGTTACTATTATTTCTTGGCAATCTATTATATTGTCATTAATAGTAATTCAATTATTTTTATTTCTGATAGTTTTATTTTTATTACTAATCAGTCTATTATATAATTCGTATTGCTAATCAATGCTACCAATAATATAAGTACTAGCAATAATAATATTTAATTTGTATTGACAATTAATCTATGATATAATTTGCATCGCTAATCAGTCTATTATATTAGTTGCGTTGTTAATCAGTTATATTATTTGCATCGCTAATCAGTTATATTATTTGCATCGCTAATCAGTGTTATGTTATTTGTATCGCTAATCAGTCTTATATTATTTGTACCGTTAATCAGTCTATTATATTATTTGTATCGCTGATCAGTCTTATATTATTTGTACCGTTAATCAGTCTATTATGTTATTTGTACCGCTAATCAGTCTATTATGTTATTTGTAATCAGTATTATGTTATTTGTACCGCTAATCAGTCTATTATGTTATTTGTCTATTATCAGTCTATTATGTTATCGCTATTACTAATCAATTAGTAACTACCAGTCTATCAGTCAATCGATTATTACAAAATAGTCTTATCTATATCAGTCAAACATGTTCAAGCATTAATTTAATTTATTTTTAATAATAATTATTATTTTTATATGACATTCAGCGCAATTTTATCATTGAATGGCCGCCCTTTTTTATTATTTATTCATCCAAGGCAAATCTTTCTCTCTTGTTCCTCTCTTTGATAAGTATCATCAAAGAAATGGTTCTTCTCACAAGAAGAAAACATCAAAAAGGTAAAATAGGTAACTGTTATGGGCTTCAAATGTTGGAAGATTTGGAGTTTATTTTGTGGAATTAAATGCCCATGTTAATTAATGTTTAATATTAAAAGTATTTCAATTCATAAAAATTCTTTATTGTTTCGATTAAAATTCTAAATATGCAGATTCTACATTCATCGAAATGATAACTATAGCGATGTAAATTTGACAACAGACAAGCGACAACATTGTAGAATCCAAAAAGAAAAAAATTCAAGATCAAAAGGACCAAGATGATTGTTTTTCCTCTTCGCCAAAAGCCTGCAAGACAATACGGAGTTTAATCCTCTTTAGTTTTACAAAATACGAACCAGAAACCAAAACCGATTTCGATCAATCAATTTTATACGTATCATTTCTAGACTTATGCCTACAAAAAAAAGTGCCCTGTAGCGATCTCGACCCGATATCAGGTGCGGAACAATACGAATTTGGAGAATGAGAGATAATAATCCCATGAAAGAATGCGTACGAGCCAGATCAAGAGCACCTATGAATGAAGTCGAAAGCTATTAAAGCCTCGCAGTGTTTAAAGCGGCCGTGCAGAACGAAATGGCAGCGCAAATAAAAGGTGGTAAGAACTTTCATTTTAATAATTTGTCGGGATTACTTTCCGGTCCCTCTCTGCGCGCTCTACTAAACAAAGCGTGAAATTAAAAGGCGCTCCATCTTTTAATGATCGCGTCGTTACACGGGCAATTAGTCGGCGAAATTGATGGCGGACGAGTTCTTGCAGCAAACATCCGCGACCTTAGGTGTAAAAACATCTCTGCAATCAAAAGGGTCCAATTGGATAATTGGAACTCAAAAAAATCAATTAGCTGAGGAGAAAATAGAACACACATAGCGTGATCCTTTTTAGTGACTTTTAATTTGGAGTCAAATGAATTCGTCAAAAATAATATCGCAAAAGATTTCTAAAGTAGCCCAAATCAAAAGCTTGATTGATGAAATGAAGAGAGCTGTATAAACATTCTATCAAATATCAAAAGTGATTTGTTCCATTAAATCCCACCACCAGAATGGTTTTGTTAAAGATATTGCTGCATAGGCACAAGATTTAATGAGTAATAACTCATAATTAGTCACCTAATAAGAACACCACACGCACATACACACACGATATAAATAATCACTTTTTATTACTCCTTAGGGTACATTTGAAGTATCAGTTTGTCATATTTGCTTAAATTTATTCATTTTATTGTAATACTAGTTGCCTAAAAGATGTATATAAGAACATAATATATCACATATGGTGTAAATGAAATTTTGCATCTTACCTACTACTTTTACAAGCATAAGTAATTAAATAAGCTAAAAAAATTTAAAAATTGTTTCAAATAAATATGTACCCAAAAAAGAACTAAGTAATAATTTCCAAATTTTCTCGTTCCATAATACCCAACAAACTATGTAATCGCTAAGAAAATTTCCTGTCTGTACTTAAGAAATTTTATCAAAGGTAAAGTTAGACCTTCTAACAGGTTGTAAAGGCACGCACCTATACTGACAGGGCAAAAAGGTGTAAAATTACGCTCAGTTAAACAGTCCTATACATACGGATGCCAATTTAAGAAAGAATTTTTGCATTTCGTTTACTTCCAAATGCTGTCTAAAGTAAACAAAAAAATGAAGTGAAATGAAAATCATTTTTATTATTATTGTAAAAAATTCTATAGCTTAAGTTCTTTCAATAATTTTTGGATCTTACAAATGCTAATTGTTGTCATCCAAATGTGATGCAGTCGCTCTTTTTTTTTACTGTAAATTTTAATCATCGCTGACTGGAGAATTAAATGCAAATTATTGAAAGGAAAAATGACGTAAATTGAGCAAGTATATATGCTATGTATATACGAAATAAGATTAATGATATTTTCGATGTCGAAAGTTATTAATTTGAAAGGAGAACGAAACTCGATCTTCTGAAAATGCCAAGAACGACATTTGAACCAGTAAATCACGTCAATATCACTTCACACACAAGACGAAGATATCTGTATTAAAAAAAAACTAATAAGCAATATTATCCAATTCAATATCAATATTTTAGAGAGAGAAAGGAGTGGATGTTTCTTAACAAATGACGAATACTTGGTCTTTACCTCAAGTCTAGTATGAACAGGAACCTCATTCATGATTTAACCCTTTTTAAGGCTGTGGTAATTATCTTACCACCACCTTAAAATATTTTGAAAATATTGTAGCTCCAAAACTAACTAGAAACGGACAAAAGTGTCATGTTCAACATAAATGTTACTTTGTGTTCAGTTCCTTGTTATGTTGTTTCGCCAGAATTATTTTAAATGATGCATTTGGTAATTTACATTGTATCTGGTTTTTCTACCACTTATTTCATGTGTAATTAATAAATTTTAAATTGTGAAATAAATAATAATAAATAGTTTTTCAAAAATCATATTTACTTATGAAATTATTTATATTTCATATTTTTCTATTGAATAAGTGAGTAAAATGTCATTGCTAGCTTGGGACGGTGGAAAATATGTAGTTTCCACCCCTGTAATAAACTACAAACACAACAAAATGTTAACAAGAATACTTTTTTTGGTCATAAATGAGCTTCCTTTTTCCAAATATAACGTAAAATGAAAATATTGAAAGAAAACAGCTTGTGCCCGTTAAAGGGTTAAACATATAGCCTCGTTCAAGTTTAAGATGATTCATCAATACAATCAACTGTATGTAATTATAATGTGTTTTATATTTTACCCAGTACAACCTTGTATTTCTCTGACTAAAACCGGTTGTAGTGACATGGTCATGATCCTATGATAAGAACGACTTGATTCTGAAATCGTTTCGCCTTTAAAATTGGAAAACGACCTTTCAATACACCTTGTATAAAAATCATTAAATACACTGTAGGATTTTGTTATCCTAGAATAAATATTCATCACTCAACCAAAATTCGAATTCGGAGAATACTTAATCGGAACAAGAAAGTGATACTACCTTAAAGAATTAGTTTCTGGTTAATTGATCATTTCCTAAAATTTGACAGTACACAAATTAAACAATTTGTAATAAAACATAAAAGTGAGCCCATGTAGTAACGATTGCCAATTATGACTAAACAACAGCATTTTCGCCATCATTATCTTTGCCATCTTCTAAATCAGAAACTTACTTAATGCCATGAAACGACCCTGACATTTTTATCTTATGTAATTATTTACAACAGTCAACCCCTCAACCTTCTAAACTCTTCCTTAGGAATTTTAAGTTAAAAGAACAGGAAATTTCCAATGCGTTTCATGTTTTTTTACAAATAATAGATGCAACATCAATTGATGGCTCTTTCAGTGCAAACGAAGCTTATAACCTTCAAAAATGCAATGAATTATCCACTTATAATGCTATTGGCGTGATAACACAGTTGAAATATGAAAATCCCTAGCAATTCTGAAAACCAATGGATAAATTAATTTCGTCGATAATTCAAGATAATCGTACTTTTGAGGGTCAAGATAAAGATTTTATTTTCCCCTAACACAGTTTCCTGTTTAATAAGGAACAAGGTTATATTTATTACGTAAAAAAAAAGGCTTTTCTCGCATTTTTGGCATTAAGTGGAAAATGGAATAAATCAGAAATAAAAATATTAAAATCCATTTTGTAACAATGTCTGTTCAATAAATCCATAATATATATATTATTTTCCTTTTGATATTCTTTTTTTATTAAAAAATAACTTCGAAACATTTTTTATTCAATATTCGGGACTGATATTCGAATCATATCATTATATTTCCTTGTACCAATATCTATAAGCTTCGCGAACCCCTATTTCAGAAGAATTCTGGAATTTTATCGAATGTCAATAGCACGTGCCCAGAATCTAAGATGTAGACGAAAACAGACATTTATTGATCAATAAAAGGTAATACATTCAAGTTCGGTAAAATGTAGCCCTATCTAAAAATGTTATGAAAATTTTTCATGAAAGAATCTTACTTCACTAAATTGCTTCAACTTTTCAAGTTGAAATCAAAATTTGATACAAATATATGTTTTAAATCAACAAAAAGATTGCTTTTATTGATGCATCAAATGAATAACGAAATCGTAAGTATCAAAAAATAAATTTAGGCATTTAACAGCAAAGATGCGAATTGATATTTCAAAATACAGTATATAATGAATTTGATAAAAATCAAGTTCTTAGCTAAAATCAAGTTCAAGTTATCTCAACAAGCTTCCCACTTAAACGACAGTCGAACAGAATCTCAGAATCAGAACAAGATTTTACTGAAAATGTGTGTTAAAGAGACATTACGGAAAATATATTTAGTTAACATCAGCACCAAAATCGATAGAAAATAAAAGCTTTTTTTCTCCAAATGAAACTCTTATCATTTAATACTTTTAATATTTAATAATTAGAATTCCATTTGAAATTATTTGTTTAGCCTAAATCCTATCTCAAAAATTGCTTATAAAACATTGACATGCGAAATTTAAATATTGTCAATATAAAAAATTGCAAATACTAATATATATCAGGTTTTTAATACACGTTCTATCGTAATTTTTTTTCTCTTATGCTCAAAATTAATTCAATAATAAATTCCATCGCTAAAGAATGCAAAATGCAAACCTTTTATTTTTAACAGACATTCTTTTTACTTAATGTTTTCCAATTTTGAAGAAGGATTTTCCATCACATTAACATGCTTTTATTCAAAATTGCTTTTATTCAAAATGAGTTTTTTCCCCCTATAAAATTAACTCCAAGTCGAATAAACGGATCCAAAAACGTAGGAAATTATTCTTTAAATAACAAAATTAAAGACTACAATAATTCGATCTGTGGAATTACAATTTCGATAATTTCAAAATTGTAGTTAATTTCGAACACGACTCCAGCTTCCTATAATGAATAAAAATAATTTTCCTCTCTTTTTCAATAATCCTCACTAGAAATTATTAAATTAAAGTATATATTATTAAATTTCTTTTTAATTGAAAAACTCATCGGAATTCTGAATTTTATCATTCAGAAAGATTAAAACCTAATCCATCGATTAAATAAACCTCTCTTTAACAAGCCACTATTTCAAGAATTTAATTGCATTTATTGGCAATGAAAAACGCATGTCATTAAATGAAAACAATAACTTGACAAGGAAAAGTTTAAGAAAATTACAAGCAAAATTTACAATTATGTTATTTGTCTTCGTAAATGCTGTAAAAACATTTTCAATAACGAAGGATTTTTTAAATATTCTGATGCACAACTTTTTGATATTCAGTTGATAATTAGACTAAAATAAGCACATCACATTTCTAGACAGAACGACATAAATTATTTGTATGAATTTAAATTGCATTCACCATATCAAAGGTTATTATTTTCTTTAATCAATTATTATCCACTTATATAAACACACACGTCTTGTCAAACATAAGAGTAAAAACAAATCTTAATACGTAAAGATGTATCCAAAAAATATGAAATATCTTTAAAACAGCTTAAAATGCTTATAAGAAATACAGTAAGAAATTAATTAAATCTCATTATAACATATCTTTGACAACATATCCATTGAAAAACAATTTAATTTTCATAGGTCAAAAATATTTACAATTTTTTGCAATTCAATACAGCAATATAGTTGCATCCAAAAAATGATAAAACGATATAAATAATCGCCAAAAAATGAACATTATCCAGTTTCATCATTATTTAAATAAATTGTCTTATTATTTTCTTCAACGATAGTTGTTTTACTTTAAGCTTTGTAAAAGTAATCAGCCAAAAGGAGCCCTAAGATTTAATAGAATTTGGTAAAATGTAAAACTCACCTTCACCAGGCCTGGCCATGTTGCTTATAAATCCCTGAACCGATAATGATGACTGTCAACCACCTGCACAGCAGTTGTCACGATACTCCAAGAATGTTTTGAAGTCCCCGAATATTGGAAACTTTGGTGGTTCGAACAAAAGTGGACTTCAGAACGAGCGATGCACGGCGCATGTTTCGATACAAATTCTGCTGGAATTGCGAAGATAACAAAACTGAAGATGCATGCAACTTCCACAGTCCTCAAAACCCGACTGCCGCTGTCATACCAAGACTGCTCGAATATCTTACAGCCAGTGGACTGACTTGTTTG
>JAOUZG010029652.1:0-17193 GCA_026289955.1 Argiope argentata | reverse complement strand
TCTCAAACAAGCCCTCATTAAATAATCAAAACCAGTAGGAGCATTAAAAAAACCGAACATTTTGTATATGCTTGTTTGGTGCATTGATTCACGAGGTTTAATGATAATAAATTAGAATAAATAATAAAACTCTCAATAATCATTGAATGTTTCTTTTATATTCCAAAACATCACGAAAAACGTGCACATCTGCGCCTATTAAATAAATAAATAAAGCTTCACTTCTATTTATTTTATCGTGTGTGGTAAAAATAAAGAGAATAAATGTGTTTGTTTACCGTAGCAACTTCCTGTGGAACAGCAGAAATAGCCGATTAGCATATCCATAACAAAACTGAGGGGCAGGCAATGAACCCTGATCGATCACTAAACTGTTTGCTCAGATAGCATGAACTGATAACTTCCAGGCGGTTTGTTTATGTTGGCGGACAGGAAAACAAATGTGGTTCATTATATTTTTGCTGGAGCCAAATTTTTCCAAATAATTCATCAACGCTCGAGCATGGCCGGTATTTTGTTTATCCAATAAGAATTAACATTTACAAATTACCTTGTTAGGATTCCAAATAGAAAAATGGCATAGAACGTAGGACGTGTTCGATCTTTCTTGCAAAGATTGATTCGCGGTTCGTATTAAAATTGCATTTATTGGCTTTCTTTTGGTGTTATGAGTAAGAATGCTATATCATTCGAAACAATAAATATTTTAATTTCATTTCTGCATGACAAATTAATAAAACATTTTCAAAATATTGAAAATAATCTGTTTTTAAATAATGAACACTTGAAAAGAATAGATGATTCTAAATTTGAAAACAAAATCTGAGAAAAAAAAGGATTATATATTATATATTTTCAATTATAAGCATGAATTCAGCATTTTTTTATAGTTTTTGAAGACAACAATAAGAAACAATCAAAATATTAAAATCAATAAATATCAAAAACGGGAATAACTATTTAAAAAATATGTGTCACGTAATTAATTTTCTGATTGTAAATTTTTATAAAAATTAGTATTCATTATAAAATCAATCAAATCTTCCTTATTATGAATAATATAAGAAAATTTCAGATTATATTACATTGTTCTAGTATATTTTAATGAAGTAAAATATTTTTTACGTGAAGAAAAATAATACTATATATATATTGTAACTTATCTATTAGCCTTTTAAAGGATTGAAAAGTTGTCAACAGCATGATTATGGCTCATAATGCCTATGTATGTTTACAATTTATATATTAAACATTATGATTTTTAATTTCTCTTAAAAACTTATTCTATTATCTATTTTCAGGCTGCTGCGAATAGATAATAGAATAGAAATGATTAAAGTGCTTTCATATTTAATTTCATTAATATAAAATCTATTTCTCTATAAATATCATAGTATACTTTCTTTAATAAATTCATATTTATCCTCTTTTCATTAATTTAAGGTCATCAACAGGACAGGAGTGAATTTTAAAATCAATCCACATATAATTTTCTCCAAAATTATTAATATATTTTATATTAGTACTGTAAGTGTTATATATAAAATGCTAAAACACAAAAAAATGTATTGTTTTTCTTAATTGACTAAGTCTAGTTTTGAGAACTGTTAAATGACTACTTTCAGATAAATAAAAACATCATCAAAAAGATGTATTATATTTTTTAAAAAAATTAAATAAAAGTATTTGAATATTTCAAATTGTAAAGAAGATGTGAATTTCTAACTAAACAAATATTTAATTAATGCTTGTACTTACAGAGCATTTTTTCACGTGTTTCAGAAAACAAGAGTTTTAAAAAATAGTGTAAAAGTAAAAATGGAGAAAATAAGAATTTTAGTATTTCCATGATTCAAGAAAAAAAATGTATGAAAGTGTAGCTGATATAATACGTTGCATGGTATGCATGATTGGATATTTCAAGCTACTGACAAAGTACAAATAGCAAGCTCTTATTATGGAACACATTTTAATTTGAATAATTTGTTTTACGTTGATCTAATCCTTACTTGAGAAAGTGAACCTGCACGAAAATCCTACAATCGATCATCGTAAATCAAACAAGCTCTCGCTAGAACTGTTTTTATGAACTTCTAGTCACAAATCCAATTGTTAAAAAGAAAATAATTATCTTTGGCTATTAATTTTAAAAAATGAAATATTTAAAGTAAATAAAAACTATATTTAACTGGTAGAAATCAAGAATATGTGGGCACAAAAGACATGTGAACGGCCAACAATGAGTAAAATAATTTCTGAATATTTAATCTAATATCTCAACCACTTCATCCGGTTAGAATAAAACTTCAATATTATTTATTTAATAAAACTAACTATTAGAATGGATAAAAAAATTGTAACATACCAGAAGTTAAAAGAAGAAAAGTTAGACAAGATACCATTCAAAATATCTTAATGATGGAGCAAAACGAAAGTAGAAATTTTTTAAGTTAATCGAAGAAAAATAATAAGAAATCCGGCCCGGTGACTTTCTCAAAGGTCACTTAAATTCCAAAAAAAGGGGGTTTTTTTCTGTAAACGGCTTGACTGTTGTCTGAATATAAACCCAAACAAAGATTTGCCACTAACTACTGAAGATTTAAATTCTTTCCATACATGACTGCCAAGATAAGAATCACTTAAAAATATTCAACTAATAAAAAGTAATTCAAATCCCCTTCCTGTTTTAAAGGAAAAAAAACGGAAAATATATCTTGAGGCTGTTTAAATTCGTATGAGAATTAATATGTAACTGTCAAATTCTTTCGAAAAGTTCCTAGTCATAAAGTCATCTTCATGGAGCGTAGCACAAATAAACTTCTGAATAAAATATGCGGATATAAATCTAATAAATCTGTAGCCTTAAGAAAACTGTGAAAATACAATTCCATTAGAAATGGAATTGAAACGTATGTAAATTTTCCAAATGGAGAATATTTTGTTAAAGAATGAACGTAGAATGATGTGGCCCCGAGCAGATGCTGGAAATTGGAAGGCATGTTTGTACGTTAAAGTAATTTATCAGGAATTTCGAATGTACTGGATGTGAGAAAATACCTTACAGAGGAAGATGTTTTGTAGATAGAAACCTAAATTTGTTGTGAATCATTTCATACGTAGCATTTGACGTCGAATCAAATTCTTGGAAATGTAAATAAAATTACTTTCTACTGCACTTGCTGTATGTACTTGTTAGCTGATGGAAGCTAACTTTTGAAGATTAAATTCAATTTTCAGAAGAATCGTAACTGCTATAATATGAAAACGGAAAATTCAATGCATTCTTGTGTAGCTTAGAATAACAACTGTATTTATTTGTAACTGTAATGCTAAAATTTTAAAGCAACAACCAGTATAAATGCATCTTTTAACAACTATTATTAACATTATTAAACAATATATTAATAGCAAATAAAGATATTCATTGGACACATTTCTACCTGGAGATGCATAGAATTCCTTATCTTCTTTAGGAGTCTACTGAGCATGAGTATCACTGTTCTAACAGAACGGTCTTGAAATTGTATTCCATAGATTTTGTTTTACTACTTTATTAAATTATTATACCAAATATTAAGCAAAACATGCAGAGTGATATTTTGATAGATTGAAAAATAGGATTAGAGCTTATGACTTAACAGTGACAATCTCTGCTATAGAAAGTAGCCTAAGAACACACTCGAAAGGTTAAGCTAGTCAAAAAATGTAATGATATTAATGGGAAATATGCGCCCATAATTAAATAAAGGAGTACAATTTTGGATTATCAAAACATTTATGTCATAAATTGTTTTTAAATGATGATAAACTGAAATATAGCAACAAAAAAAGGGCAAATTTTCCTGAGAAGGCTTTGAATCGTTGATTACTTTAATATGTGTACGTATTTTTATTTATAAATGCAAGTTCAGTGATATATTTTTTTAAAAAAGTATGAACACTGTATTACACACCTATTTTCAAAATAATTAGGTTTTTCAAGGGTAAAAAGTATAAAATATTTTGAAGATTAACATTACGTTTCCATTTTGCAGTCACTTCGAATCAAGTTTGTTTCGTTCTTCACACAGGTAGTTACTGATTTTTTTCACTGATACACATATAGCATCTTCTATAACTTTTCTTTATTCGTGCCTCATCAAAACAATATTGGCTGTACATTTTCTCCAGGAAATTTAATTTAAAATTTAAACTTGAGGAAAAGCTCATCCTTTAAGAAGTGTCTCTTATTTCAGAATTTATTTTGTGGAGTTTTTGCCGATACCCATGTGATGATTGAATTTTTAACAACTCTAAAAGTGCAGAAAGTATTTCCATAGATATCAATTAGATATTTTAGTACATAATACATATTTTATAATGCGTTCATCAGTATGGTTATTACAAGGCACGAAGTTAATAAAAGCTTAACAGTTAATAAAAGTTGAAAGTTTCGTTATATTCACGTTCCGTTGTAAAGTAACACTAGGGCTATTTTGGGACGGGCATAATAGTTTTGAGCCTTGGTCAGATGACGAGAACTACATATGAGCTGGAACCCTTTTCCACACCACATCAGCTGGTTGACGTTTGTCTTGATGGATTTAACGTTCAACAGACCCACTTACAAGACGGTTCTTCAATGGAAACGGTTATCGAACCTGAAATGTCATGGCTCGCATGCCGAAACCTTACCACCAAGCCGCCGTGGCTCAAAAAAAAAGCTTTAAAAAGAACAATTATATTCATTTTAATGCCGAGTAGAGTTGGAAATGGTTATCTTTTCTTATATGAGGGTAATAAAATTGAGATAACATTTCTATTTTTACGTATAATACTAACTATGAAAATTTTACTTTTATATATTGAATCGGCTAATACATAACTATTATACCAATTGTCCGAGGCACCATTTCTTTCGTAAGTGCCTAATGGAGATATAATTATTTTTTTTTACTTCACAAGAATTGTAGGCATTTCTGCATGACCCATCTCGTTGCTGAAATATAAGTATTGAAAGTATAGAAGGTTCTAGAATAGACGAAAGCAAATAAATTTACATTATATATTCGGTCTATACTGGGAAGAAGAGAATCATTTTTCTCTACGTTCTAACATTTCGTACAATGTCTCATATTTATTTATATTAATCGGTTTCATCGGTTAAAATTTTCGAAAACGTTTTCAATATTAATATTGAAGTATTTCACAATCATTTCATCAATTCTTAGGCTGCCTGAATCTACTATTTTTGGTCACGTCAAGTTTTCACAAGCAGGTATTTATATTTTCAAACAATGTTTTTGAACTTAAAAATATCCTTTTTGGCTCCTTTATTGTTTTGTCTAAACAATAATACAGACAGCTTGATCAGAGGGGCCACCTTCTGGAAATGCTAATTCCTCTTTCTAATTTAGACTGTGATAATATTTAGCATGTATTTGGAGTTTGAAGTTTCTAATTCTTTTATAGAGTTTTCATTCGATGAAATCACCTCTAACATCTTTTGAAATCTTCATTTCATTTGTAAAAATAAAAAGAGATGTTTTGACGACTTGAGCTCGCCATGATTCATGCCGAAAAATAACTAAACAAGAACCAGCGAAGAATGCCAGAAAATCCCAAAGAGCTCTAAAAACGAAAAAAAAAGTATTAAAAATGTAATTCTCCGCTTCAGATGCAGACGAATATTTTCGAAATTCAGATGCCGAAACCCTCCGAGATCGTCTAGACGAGTTAAAAGGGACTAAGAATAAATTTTAATCATCAGCAGTACAATCTGGATTCAATAATTAAAATATTTTATTGATAAAATGGGGTACTTTAAAAAATATTGACCAAGCTGAAATTATTTTTCCACAAAAAAATGCAGCAAGATGTTATAGGGTTGAAAAAACCATTTTGATGTCAATCACGTGAAAAAAAACGTAAAATATATGGTTAATAAATTTAAATTTTATGTTATCTAAATACAAAAAAAAAATATTGAATTGATAAACCATTTTTATACATACATCCACTAAGAAATAAAAATCGTTTTTTTTTTGTATATCAAATAAATAAATTTAACCACATTAATTATAGTGGAATTTTAATTAGTTCAAATGCCCAATAGCAGTGTCAATATACATCTTCTTACCTTCTAAGCTGTATTTATCAATCTAGTAGTTATAAATGATAATATTCCATGATCTTTCGAGTGGCAATATATAAATAAACACATACACGTATGTGTTCTTCTTTGTTAATAACATCGATAAAGACCATACCATTTTTAGAATGTAAAATTGCCTGTCTTATCAAAACTGCAAAATATCAAGATTAAAAAAGAACTACAAAATGCTATAATTTCAATTTTAATATCTTATGAGAAAAAATAACTTTCCGCTGCGTACCTAAATGAAGTTTTTGATTATCTATTATGATATGGAAAAATTGAGAAATTTTATTAATAAAAGATAATTGATTTCCAAAAGAGAACTAGAAGGAAAAATTTAATAATCATCAAAATTTTAATTATCTCGATAGACTGTAGAATTTTTAAGAATATAAATTAAGTTTCTAAATGACTTCAAACAGGTTATTGAATTCTTTTCTGAGAAGAATATTTTGAATCAATGTTATATTTTAAAATTATTAATAAAAATTCTTTTTCACTTTGTCTTTATAAATTTGTGCAACAATATAATTTTGCACATTAAATATAAAACTCTTATGCTGTCTTAAATTTAATTCGATTTTATATTTTAAATATATTTTTCTCATTTTGAGTATGAATAATAAATTTTGGCATGCTTTTTCTATCATTAATCTCCACATCCAATTACACTTTTTTGGAATTTTATTAATTCAAATTTAGAACTAAATCATAATACTTCTTTATCAGAAAACTTAAAAAAGGCTTTTGAAGCTGAAATATTTTGAGTTTAAATTAGAGTGCATTTTAAATGTATACATATAAATAATGAAAAAATGATAGATTAGTTATTGCTAAATACTTTTTCTTCATCTTTAAACATTTTGATTCTAAATATCCCATAAAAGAATTCTGTTGATTGGTCTTAAAAAGAATTTATCTCCATTCATTTAATATAATTATTAAAATTGTTTTTTAGTTTTTACCTTGGGAATAATTTTTTCCTGAAATTCTTAAACAAATTATTTAATGAATATATTCTTCATATTCTAAAATTATACTTATTCTGACTAAGCAATGAAAATAAGGATGAAAAATTTTAAAAAGACAGATTTTTAAAAATATATGACATGACAGAGTAAGAAAATATTTCTTTATCAATATTCCATGATTGAGTTCATTAAAAAATATAAATGACATTTTCTTTTTTTCCTTGCTTATAAAATGCTATAAATATAGGGTTTTTAAAATTCTTCTGTATTCTGAAAAAACAGTTTTTTCTAAAAGATTATTTTCTTAGAAGTTCTTTTTAAAAACCGATACAATCAGAAAAAAAACAAATAATAGCGAGAATTCTCACTTCCTTAAAATCTAAGAACAAAAACATTTTAATTTACTAGGCTTCAATGCATAAACACTAAAAATTTAAAATTCCAAAAATATTAAAATTCTTCTTAAAATGCAAAAGAAATCTTAAGACCCATCATTAAAAAATAATTGCCTTTTTATTTCTCTTTATTCGAATTTGAGGAATCGTTTTTATAGGCAGTAAAATAAATGCATAAAATATATTAATAAAAAAATGTCTTTTAATTTCATTATAGAAAAGTAATAAAATTATTTTACATTTCAATAAGTGTATGTTTTGGTAGTTTTTTTACCAGTGTTATTGTTGATTTTAATTTTTATAATAAATAAGGAAAAAAAAGTATTGCAAGTATGGAAAATTTTATATTTTTAACGAATCAAAATTAGTGAAACAATCATTTCTTCAACAATAGGTTGATATATATATGCAGTAATTCATGTTAATATTTTAAAGTGTATGAGGACATGTCTGGGCATTAACAAATTACCAAACAATTGTCTGGTTTTAATGAGCACAAGGCATAAAAATTGTCGGAAAAAATAATAAAGAATTCTGTAAAATTAAACATTTTGAAGTAAATTAAGCCGATCGATAAGAAACCGCTTGTAGAGCAAACTTTATTTTTACTCTACTGACTATTTTTCTATACTGACTGATTTCTATACTGGCTAGAATAATATCCCTACCTATATTCAAGGATTCTAGAAATTCAAAGATTTAATTACAATGACACATTATAAATTTATTAAAGTAGAAACAAGAGTATTACATGAATCCATATAATATTTTCAGCTGAAAATATAATATAATTTAGTAATATTAATTGTGAAACATTACATTGATATCAAATCTTTTTACGTTCAATTGTTGCATGCTCAATAGAAATGTGAGCCTGTAGAAACTACGAATTCACTCTTAGCAAAGAAAAATAAATTTAAGCATATTACACGGGGATTTCCAATGCTTATTATCATTTAGGGCCCCCGAGTATATTAGTGCCGCAACACGAGGTAGCATGGATTCAATTAAAATTCTGAAATAGTCTTGAGGTAACTGTCTTTATGAATCATACAGGACTGTCCATAAATCCATAGGATTACGAGAAGATGATCTTCTTCGAACAGCGTGTTGCAAGAAATTCCAGATTTGCTCAATAATGCTCATTTCTGGGGATTTAGGTGACCAACGGAAGTATTTAAAGTCAGAAGAGTGTTCTTGAAGCCACTCTATAGCAATTTTGGAAGTGTGGGATGTCGCATTGTGCTTTTGGAATTCCCCAAGACCGTCACAATGCACCTAGAACATGAATGCATCTAGAGGGTACAAAAGGATATTAAAGTACTGCTGACTTGTCATGGTCGAGTCTACTCACATCAACGATCCCATTTCATGCTAACTGCGCATGCCCTTTACCCTCACAGAGCCTCCACCAGTTGATCCCTCCCCATTGAGCCCTCATACCTACAGTTTCTTGTAGGTATGAGGATCAATAGTTTTTTTTGAGTTTTCTCCACACCCATACACCTAATCCACCCGATAAACTTGGAAACGGGACTCCTCAGCCCAGAAAGCAATTTTGTAATCGTTAAAAGCCCAATTGCAGCGTTGGAAAGCACAGGAAAGCTATGTGTCACTGTGACAATGTGGCATAGAAGATGGGTAAAGGCTGTGAAATTTCATATCAATTAGGTTACTTTGCATAATGCTTACACTGACACTTGTTGATGGGCCTCCATTTAAAATGCAGCAATTTGAGGAAAGGTTAGACGTCAATCTGGTTAGACGATTCTTTTCAGGCGTTGATGATCGCGTTCTATCAAGGCCTTTCTGCAGCTACGCAGCTGTAGGAGATTTGAAGTTTTACCTAAAAAATGGTAATTCCGGTACACCCTAGAAATGGCGGGAATGAAAATCCAACTTTCATCTATACTTCAGAAAAGCAGTGCTCCCTCTCTAGCGATTAATGACAGTTAAAAATCGCTTAAATCATGATAATATGCAATTATAATAGCAAGAACTGATGTGATAGCCTCCTCAGACAGCTGTTGTTTTATATATGCACTGACGATCGTATCTCCTTACTCTGATTTGCTGAAAACCTCTATCATATGACCTGCTACACCAGTTTTTAAAGATCTCGAGTGTAATTCAAGAAACATTAAGTTATACATTTAAAAAAATTCGAATGAAGTATTCAAATAAAATATTTTCATATTGACCTTAAATTACACATTTTTTTCTTACTATTTAAAGTTGCTAAGTATTGACAACCTAAGACATCTGTTTTTTTAATCTTACAAATAAATATATGATACTTTCACTTCAATAGGAATTTCATTATTACACTGCAAGCTCTCTTATCATTAAATACAATACGGCTATCACTAATCAAATGCACATTTCCACAAAAAGAAAAGCAAGACATTCAGAAAACAGTAAGAAAAATTAAAATATTTGACTAGTTTTTAAAATTTAGTAAAATTATTGAGGTCAATTAATTAATTTATATTTTAAAAGTATATGATAATTATATTTTTGTAATTAATTTATATATTAAAGGTATATAATAATTATATTTTTGTTTTTCTTAAAGAGAACGTAGTTAGCGTTAAAATACTTTTTGAATGTAATTAAAAATTATTTTTGAATTGGGAACTCCTTTTTAAAAGATGCATTCATAATGGTAAAGTCCGTTACCAAATCAGGCAAGAATCCCTGATCTCGTGAAGAAATGGAAAGAAGGTTTAAACATTCATATGTGAGTCATATTGGCACAATTCTGTTACTTGATGTTCGCCGGAATCAGCATGTTTTGTCTCTTTTTGGTGTACAAGCAGACTGTTTCTAACTTATTCTGGATAACTAACATTATCCAAAAAAATGTCTATAAATGTAAAAAAAAAAAAAAAAAAAAAAACCTGGCGGAACTGAAAAACCTCCGTAACTCAAACTATCGGCCGAAAAGCCAAAAAAAAAAAGTACTGGGACTATTAAAAAAATGGGAAATGCCATGAGTGAACAAAATTTTTTTCGAAAAGTTACCGTTACAGGGAATGTGGCGCTTTTGGACTAAATTTTAAGTTTAATTACACGTTAAAATTTTAAAAAGCTCCAGTAAAAAGATAAATGATAACAAAGAATTAATTTTTTATTCAAATGTGCCTTATTCGAAATAGTATATCCTGCAAAAGCTACACATTTTTAAAAAAGAGGAGATTCTTTTCGACTTTCTTTTTTAGTTTTTTTTCTTGCTTTTTTAGTACATCTCCTTTTCCGGAGGTCACCGGCTATTTTCAATATGATATCCCTTTTATTCGACTAAGCATTGCATACTGCATCCCAAACTCTCTACAGATGAATGTAACATCTCAGGAGGCAGATTCTTAACAGCTTCATAAGTATAATGTTTTTTATGCTTTTCTCTGAAGCTGGTATGCTTGAGACTGTACCAAAATAAACCTTCGGTTTTAAATAACTCCACAGAAAACAGTCCCATGGAGTTAGATGCGGTTAGTGAGGTGTCAATGCAATTTGAAAACAGCAGGTAATTACTGTTTCTTTGGATGAAGTGATGGTTCAACATTTGCTGTATGGATGTAAGAATATGTGTTGGGGCTCCATCCTGCATAAAGACAATTTTATCTAAGCATTGCATAAGCTGAATTTGAGGGATAACAAAACCACTCAGCATATCATTTTTGAGAATTCAAAGAACATATCGTTTGTCTGTCTTGGTTAAAAATGTCAAAAAATTTTTGCTCCGTTGATAAAATCTACTGTAAAACCATACCAACTAGTTACGTTTTGAAAATGGAATGGGATTTCAATTTTTTGAAATGCATAGGTTTGTTCAGTTGAGCAAATTCTAGAGTTTAATAGTCCCATTGAAATAAAAAGAGCGTTATCATTCAAAAGATTTTTCCAACGTCAAGCCTTGCGGGCCCCCATCCTGGCAAGAAACGTCAAAACAAAGGTAAATAGAAGCTCATAATCTACTGGTTTTAATTCATACAAAAGCCTAATTTCATAAAATTAAAGAATTTTTCTTAAAATTTTCCTTATTGTTAAAGAATTAACATCCAGTTATTGGGCAATTCCAAGTACGCTGCCATTACTAGCATTGCTCGTCTGATTTCTTTCAATGATTGCACTCGTAACATCTGTGATTGTATCCTCCGACACCGGTTTCAGCCTTCTACCAGACCGAGTTTCGAGAGCACCAGTTTTTTCAAAAATGCTAATCATTGCTTTCACTGCATTAATTGATAGAGGTGCTTTACGTAAATAGTTTCAACTTCTAAATTTGTGAAGAGCAGCCGCTGTACTGTATTGATTAATATCAATGAGCTTCACAAGTACTATACGCTGGGCTAAAATGAGACGTATTTTAAAAATCAGCTGATACGTGAAATGATTTTTAATGCCTCGCTTCTCATTTATAGCTAAAAATACTGGCCCTACAGTAGACTGAATAATTGAGATTTTACAGCTTGTTATTTTCAATTCTGTTTTATTTAAAATTTTTACTGCCTGAAAGTGTGAAGTGCCCCATTTCCGGTTGACATCTTTTAGAACTTTTTTTTGAATATTCCTTTTCCTGATGTCGTTAATAGTCCCCCTACAAAATTTAGTGGTTTTCGGGTTGATAGTTCAATCTACAGATCTCTCTCAGTACACGTCAGTTAAAAAAACACCATCTATATACGTGTATATACGCAGTCCTGTTTCACATCATTGTAATTAAATTCCAAAATGAAACTTTTCAGAGAATAATAAGCTGCTTACAAAACTCCTGTCAATCCACATGTAATGTAACATGTGCACATGTTGATGTATAGCATAATTGCAGAAATAGCTAGCACATATATTTGAAAAAATATTCTTATTTAAAATATATTTTACATTATCAATATTTTCTAACATCATCTATATTTTACATTAGCAAAAGATTCTTATATCAAATATATTTTACATTAGCAAAAATATTCCTAAATCATATATATTTTACATTAGCAAAAGATTCAAATATCAAATATATTTTACATTAGCAAAATATTCTTATATAAAATATATTTTAAATTACCAAAAGTTTCTTATATCAGATATGTTTTACATTATCAAAAATTTCTTATATCAAAAATATTTTATACTAGCAAAAGTTTCTTATATCAAATATATTTCACATTATCAAAAATTTCTTATATGAAATACATTTTATATTATCAAAAGTTTCTTATTTCAAATATATTTTACATTAGCAAAAATATTCTCATATAAAATATATTTTACATTAGCAAAAATATTCTTATATCAAATATATTTTACATTATCAAAAATATTCTTATATAAAATATATTTTACAATATCAATAATATTTCTTATAAAACACTTTTAAGTTAGCAAAAATATTTTTATATAAAATACATTTGGCATTATCAATAATATTTTTTTATAAAATACGTTTTAAATTAGCAAAAATATTCTAATATAAATTACATTTTACAATACCAAAATATTTTTATATATAAAATATATTTTGCATTATCAAAAATATTCTTATATGAAATATATTTTACAATATCTAAAATATTTTTTTATAAAATACATTTTACATTAGCAAAAGTATTCTTATATGAAATATATTTTATATTCGACAATTTCCCACTAATGCTTGGGAAAATTATCACGTTTTCGCCTCAAGTGTCCATAAATTTCCTTTCTGACATCCGATTCGAAATCTAAAGTGAACGGGCAAATGAATAGACTTCTTAATCTCAGAGGAGACCTGCTCAGAAATGAATCGAAAAGATAAAGCGGAGTTAAATTGGCAAAAATAAGCGAAATGCATTATCACGAAAAATTTAATTTCAAGGAAGACGAATTTAGCCGTTGAAGACCAAAGAACTTAATCACGAACTTTTCCGCCTTTTCAGTCTCACTGAAAGGCTGACCTTGTTTAAATGAAAATGAAATATTTATTTTCGTTCCGAGCTTAATGAAAAAGTGCTTTGTGGTTCTAAAGATTTATTGGAGTTCAGAAGAAGGTTTTATGGCTTTATGATGAACTTGCTGATCTGCGGGACGGCAAAAATGTGCTCTTAAGATTAAAATGATTTTTTTCCCTCAGAAATTATACTTATAAGGTTGAGGGAAAATGAGTAATTTTGTTGTAGAGAATCTTGATTTTTATATCCGAAGTTTGTGGTTTTTAATTTCGCCCTGTTCTGAAAACTAATTTCGTTTTAAAAAAATAAATCTAAATAAAGAAAACCTCCATTAGGAGACTTTTTAGGATAGCGAACATGAAATCCTCCATTATCTTATACAAAGCAAAGGATTGCTATACATATTCGAGACCACAAATTGAGTGAAAAAATTCAAATGCCTATTACATTTTCTGTAAATTAAAAAAAAATGATTCTGTTGAATTGAGAACCATTTGACTGTTATTTATATTTACGTACTAGCTCTTACCTGCGACTTCGAAAGCATGGAAAAGCACACAACTCACCAGAAAACAAATTATTTACAATGCATAAAGCATAACAGCAAATCAAGTTCATGTTTCTTTAAAATCCCGTCAAGTCTATTTTATTTATCAATCGAGATTAAGGAAGCTACAGCAGTATTATATGCATATTTTTTTAAACTTTTAATTAAAATGAAAACACAATCGTCAACAATTACGATGCACTGCAAATGCGGGTATTTTCAAAGCCTTTTGAGGCAACGCAAACGCGTGAATTTTTTATGCCAGTTGGGGTAGTGAAACATAGATAAGAAATTTTTATTTTATTTTCTTCTATTTTATTTTAATCCAAAAGTATTTCAGAATGAATCTTAAAAATAGATTAATTAACAGTATTTTCAATGATTCAAACACACAGAAAGTCAACAGAAATATTTGGAGTAATTAGTCGAACAAATGTTAAGCCTAACATCAATAGAGTGGGAAAAAACAAAATTAAAATAATCTTTTAACATTTACCTTATATATTTACATCTCTAAATGGTATTTTCCTTAATCCAAAATTTTAGTAATTAATTGATTAAAAATTTAAATCTTGTAAATACTTTTTATTAAAATTTTGTATAGCAATTTACTCAAAATTTTCTCTAATTATCTATCAGTAAACTTAATAATATGTTCATCTAAAATACTTTACAATTATTTTAACCCATTATTATATGAAATAAACAAAAAAGTATCAAGGTATTTTTCATTTGTACTCCAGTATATAAAGACTGAATAGAAATATTCCAATTTCTTTGTTTAGGAAATTAAGAAATTCCTGCATAGAAACATATATAAATATTAAAGTATGTATTCTCAACAATATTTATTCCTAAGATCAAAATGACCTCTCCTTTAAAAACTGCTATACTATATACAGTCCTCCTAAAAGAAAAAAAAATTAGATTTGCGATATCTATCTTATAAATTAAATAAAAATTAAGTCAAATATTCCCATAAAATATGGAAATCTGGTTTTCTTGATGAAAACTCGCCAAACGTTTTCCTTCAAAGTTGAAAATGAGCCCTTGATAAACCTAGTGGTATATAGATTTTCTGCATAAACGACGGTATTAAAAGCCAGCGTTTTTAATGCATTATTAAATTATATATTTAGCTCATTGGGTTTACTCTTGATAATAAATAACTTAGTCTTGATAATAAAAGAGAAAGATGAAACATTGTAATTTCGTATTTTAATATATATTTATTTGTTGTTTTTTTAAGAATATTAATATGATACTAATTTTCCCAGCACATTACATCAGTTCCTAAAAAAAGTTTGGAAAACCCAATCTTCCACAACAGGGACACACCTTATGCTTATCTTTTTTGCATCAAAAAAAGGACGATTAGGAATTCCATTTCATTTTTTTTAATCAAAATGCCTTTTTTTATTCATAAACATAAGTTCTTCGGGAAAAAACACAATACATAATACACATAGAATTATGAAAGTGCATTCTTTGGGGATTATGAAACCCATTCTATCAGCAACATAATAAGCTGTAATATTATTCGACTTTTGTTCTTAAAAGAAAACATAATCAAGAATCTGAAGAAAATATAAGCAATAAACAAGAATGCGAACCCTTTAATGGGCAAACAGTTTTGCTCGCATTTCCCCAATGAAATACCATTTCTAGAGGAAATTTTCCCAAGAGACTTATTCAACCATTAGTTTCTAAACTTATATGGAGGCAATAGTTTGCTTACCTTATTAAAAGGATTAGTTTATAACAAGGATTCTCAACACTTGTTTCGATAAACTATGCGATAAACGAAGCGTTGGAGTGGAATCGATAAAAATCAAAGTTGAGTGCTTAGTAAATAGGGTATCGATTTTGAATCTGTTGTTACCCGGTGAGAGGCTGAATGAATCTATGAAATTCTTTTCTTTAATAGGGAAAGTGAAGAGTGTTTAGCCTAATTAAGTAACGAAAGTGTGATTTGTTACATGTTTTGGAGTTATTGCTTTATTTAATCTTAAGATTTTCAAAATTGTTTGGTTGATATTTTAACTACTAAATAAAAAGCAACAGTTTATCTTCTATAAAGTTCATCATAAAGTTCTGTATTGCAAAAAAATATATATAAAATAATTTTACATTTAATTTATTGAATTTTAAAATATAAAAACTGGTCTATTTTTAAAATAATTTGGTTACCTTAATAAACGAATTAGTTTATAATGAGAGTTTTCTAAAATTTGATAAAGTAGCGATAAGTTAAATGTTGAAGTGTTAGAGAAAATAAGATTTTCTAAATATTTTAGTTATATCATTTTTATATACTGAATATTTATCTTTGTTATATAATATATTAATTACGAAGTCAAAAGACAAATGAAAAAATTTCTTTCAATTAATAATCCTTCAATAAAACAATATTTGGAAGCTGAATTTCCTTATATTAGAATATCTGTTAAACATTGTAATAATATATTCCTTATATTAATACAATACTTATCTGTTTCAAATTTTAAAATGTCGCTGTGTGTAACGAATTTTTTCAGCATGTTATGTAATAAAATGCAATTTCATAATAACGTATTTCGAAAACTACAATGATAAATATCCAATGATTTAATTTTCTTCTTTATTTGTAGATATAAATATAAAAAGGAAAGATATTTAAATGATTCGTTTTTTTCAATTTTTATGTTATCATAATTTTGTTTAGATTTATTTTTCATTCAAAAAAATCACCCAGCATAAAACACTTTCATTTCTCTACTGTCATTTTTAGACATTATTTACCGACGTCCTGGCCTTGTTATTACCTTCCTCGTGATTTAGGCGTCCCGGTTAAGGTATGGTTGTTCTTCTGTGTACTATGTGAGATGTGTGAATGTACCTCACTGTGAAAAGGGTCTGTGCAAGCGAATGTGATGATTGTGCAGCTAAGTAGTATTATTGGCCTTAGTTGGGGCTACTTTAAAAACAAGAGACGCTCATTCGGTTTAAAATCACTGACGACCGTCAGAGCGCTAACAACAACATAGTAATACCCATGCTTATTGATTTCTTTCAGGTACAATCTTGAGTCGTTTAATGATTTTATTCATCATGAGTTTAAAAAGAAAGTCATTTTTTTTATAATATGAAGATATTTTGCTACTAAACACGAAGTCTGTATAACAGAGATGAATAAACTCTTTAAACGACTCAACGACGTACCGAGCGCTAACAACAA
>JAOUZG010029647.1:63132-78315 GCA_026289955.1 Argiope argentata | reverse complement strand
CGTGAACCAAAGTTTTTAGGTTTACCAGACAGCAAATCCTCAAGTGACGTCACTTTCATCATCGCGTGCTGTCGAAAGTGCTGACGGAATTTCGCCGTGTGATAGGGCCTTTAAAACCATAAGGGTACTTTTCCGTTTGTCGGGTGCAAACGAACAATTGCCAAAGAAATTTGAGAAAATTTGGCGGAATTCTAAATTATTTGATAACAGAAACATACCACTTTAAGCATATATAAAAATATATATAGTTAACACAGATACAATTTAATTAAAAAACAAACAGTGGAAAGTTTTTAATTTTATTTATTTTTGCAAAAAAAAAAAAAAAATGCCACCAAATTTTAGCGAAATGGCATTTTCAATCACAAGGTTTCGATGCCCGTTGCAGCAAATTAACGGAAAATAGAAAAAATATCAATAAATGCGGTAATATGGAATGCACTAAAAAATTTAATCGAAAATGATGAAAACAGGCAAAAGAAATAAGTACAGCAAGAAAAAAATCAAGAGGAATGAATAAGAAATAACGAATTATATTAACTCAAGAACAGCATAAGAAAACAAAATTAATAAACATTCCTTTAGAATAGTAAGATAATATTAAAAGAACACCGGAAATAGAAAAATAAAAACAAACGATTCAAAAAGCTCAGGCAGATGTTTTCAGATTTTTTTATTTATTATTTTTGGCGGAAAAGTTAGTTTTTAATTAATTAAAAATTAACCACTCAATTAACTGGAATAAAAATTTGCCTATGTTCTTCTGTAGACTATAATCTATCTGTGTGCTAAATTTCATTGAATTTCCTTCGCCGTTCTGGCGTGATTGAACCCCGTCATCCATCCATCCAAACTTTCACATCTATATTAATAAAAATGGAACTCGAAATGCGTTGCTAAGCGCAAAACTAGAGAACGGCTCGACCGATTCGGCTAATTTTTATTTAAATATTTTCGTTAAGACACGGGGATGATTCTTATGGAGAGAAAAAATGAAAAAAAAAAAAATGCGAGGAAAATAGTTAAAGCGACACTTTTCTTACTTTCCCGCCAAAAATCTTCATTTCCTTCCCCCATACCAAGTAAGATAGCAGGAAGTAATAAATTATGATTTGTTTAGAAAGAAATACGCGAAGTCAGTTGATTTTCATTTGTAGATAACGGGATGCTTAAAAAAGAAAGAAAATAGTTGCTTTTATTATTAGTCTGTATGGATATTTAATCTGTAGCGTCAACCTTTTAAGCCTCATAATATCCTTCGAGCTGAAGGGTCCCTTTTCCTCGATCGGTATGATACTCGGTTACAGGCCCAAACGTCGCAGGTTCGTACCGCGACCTTCACTAGCCACAAATCTATGTCTGCTCAAAATAAAGTCATAATAAAGTAATAAATAAAGAAAAAAAGAATAACAGAGGGCAAAAAGGGTTTGTAGATAGAAAAGTAATGAAGAAAAAAAGAATAGAAAAATAAAGAAAAGAAGGGGGGGTGTCACCATTATTTCCTCTGTGCGCAGCATTTTCCAAGCTGTTTTTAAACTTTCGCATCTCTTGAAAATCAATTGTGTCTTTATTTGTTTAGTGTGTTTACATTTATGAAAATTTGAATCTCATTCTATAAATTTTAGACCTTTCCTTCCACCATTTAAGTAAAATATCAATTCCGGGACAATCATTGTACGGATAGAAAGAGAAAGATGAGTAGTACAATGAACAGAACATCTGAAGAAAATAATACTACAAATGAATTATACAACTATCAAAATTTGTTTGGTTTAAAAATATTTTGGTGAAAAACTGTTATGAGACACAGCTACATAAAATATTAAATGAAAATTTTAGCGAGCATTAATACTGGCGAACCGACTGGTCGCCAAAGGCGGCTAGTTTATAATAGTAGTATAGATTATAAATGTGAAAAGGATACATGATGGTCGTCAATAACGCCAGAACAGCTAAGCGAAAGTGGATGGCATTTAGTGTAGAGATAGATTAGAGTCTCGAATAAGAAATAGGCTTCTGTTTATTCCGGTTAATTGAGGGGTTCATTTTGTATTAATTAAAAACTAATTTTCCTATCAAAAATCTTTATTTCCCCACTGCCAAATGAGTAAGACTTCAGTTTATTTTTTCTCCCCGCCAATGAGGTTAAGCTCAACATGTTTTCGACCGTTTATTTCAAACGATTCTGTTTATTTACTTAGGGTTTAATGCATTTAAAATGAAATATTGCTTTTTTAATTGATCCTTCAGATTCATTCTGAAGTACTTTTGAATTAAAATAAAACATAATCAAAGAAATTAAAAATTTCTAGTCTGTATTGTCTTATCACAACTGGGATAGAAAATTCACGCATTTGCATTACTCCAATTAACTTTCAAAATTCGCGCTTGCGCAGTGTGCTCTGATTATCGACAACTGTATTTTGATACGGCTACGGATGTCAATCTGTTTTGGTCAGGCTAATCAGCAAAACGATTTTAAATAATTGGTTTGCTGTTTTGATTTATTTCAGGTACACACTGTAAATAAATTGCTTTTATGTTATCTGTGAGGGTTAAGTTTTGATATACAACCATTTGGTATTTTGCGAGATTGGTAATTTTTCGGTAGTGCTTTATTTGGTTTTACATTGCGGTCATTTTTTATGTTATTGTAATTCGATCTTTCCTGTTCATTTCCCTTGATTTTTTTTCCTTTTGTCTACTTTCATTATTTTCAACTAAATTTTATTTGCGTTCATTCCATTTTTCTGCATTTATTGATTTTTTTCTCTATATTGTCGTTAATTTGCCGCCTTTATCGGAACCTTACGAATGGAAACGTTATTTCTGCGTTCGATCCACGTTTCACCAAAATTTGGCGACAAACTATTTTGTTGGCTAAAATTGTTTTCAACAGTACCATAATTATATGATTAGTTTAACATTTTACATTACCGTCAATTCTCACACATCAGATCTAAATTTTCACGCATACGAAGATAGTTATGGTTATAAATTCAGGACATGGAAGATTTCCTGCATATTTCCAAAAATTTGGAAGAATGCAGGAAAATAAATGCATTTGTGGAGGAATCGGTACTGCTTACCACTATTTAAAGGAATGGACAGATTTCTCCGATCATAGAAAACATCTGCAAGTTAAAAATAATGACTTGAGCTCAGTACTGATGGTTTCAAGTAATCTTAGGACTCTGAAGGACATGATGTTTAAAATTGCCAGTTTTTCCCCAACTATTTGAAAGTTTGTAGAGGAGGAAGTGGTCTGTTTATGACCACTTTGGGGTCAAGTATCTTGAAGAGAATATTAGTTTGACATATTCGGTCAATTTAAGATTGGATATTGTTACAGCCCACAGTCGGCCACAACAAATCCTGTCGATACTGCTACGTTCAGTGGTGGTGGGTTGGTCGGCTGTACAGAAGAAGTTATGGTTATAAAATGAGAACCTATTATATTAAAAACATAATCACAAAAGCACATTAATTACATTTGCTTATATGGTAAAACAATTGTAAATAATACTTACATAATGTACCGAAAATTACATAATAATATTCGGTGAACTATAAAATAACTTTCGATACTTGAAAACATGTTCTTCTAAAATTAATGTATAGTATGTAACCAGATTTTGTATGCAAACTGAGGAAATCTTGGTGAGGTGAAAAAGTCTATCATAGTTGCTGTTAAGATAGATATTTGGTACTTTCGTATTAGATCGTCGACGCCAACGGTTTAATAACTCATTGGCGACGAATTCAAATTTGGCGACAAACCGTCGACGTCAACGAAACCAACAAAATGGCGGGCGGCAGTTTGGCGATAAAGAGCGATGTTCCAAAACGCAAGTATCAGATTTTGACACTGCTGGTGCTATAAATGGAATTAAAAATTAAAATAAATAAAAAAGAAAGGGATTATGCCAAATTTCAATAATATTCAGACAAAGTACACACACACTGAGATTAGTTCTTAGCCAGTATTAGGGTCTCATGGATCATGTGCCAAATCTTCAGTATTATCATTCTCTTTATTATAAGACAGAGTTTTGGTGCCATTTTGTTCCTTTTTTCCCCTTGTTTGCAGAATTACATGGGATTAGGTATATGACACTTTTGCTGAACTTAAAATGTCATATTACATGTTTGTACCAACTTCTGTTATTTACTATTCGATACTATTTTTTTTTTCTGGCTTTAACTCTTAATGGCCCAGTTTTATCAAATTTTTCGTTTATTGTTGTGACAACTCTTTACAAATTTTTTTACAACAATTATTGAACTTTATTATATGTTGTGAAGTCTTCCAAACTTTTTAAAGAGGCATTGCAATGTTAAAGTTTCTATTGTAAAACATCTTTATGAATGAAACATGCTTATACAAAATAAAATACCTATTAAGTATAGTAAATCATGTAATTGTTGATTGCCTGTCTAAAAGAAATGAGTGCCAATGTGATCTCTTATAACCATTTAAAATGTGCAAATCCTAAGATTGTACATTGTAAGTACATTGTACAAATTTCATGCAATGTATCTGACAGCAGTGCAAAAATCCTTCCAACCAGCAACTTTTGACTGTTTAGAACTTAGACTGTTAGAATTTTCATTGCCTATTTATGAAATTTGATTTCATTTCACTGAATAGCATTAAGTACAGATTCTCCCAAATGTCGATTGTTATTTTATAGCAACCCTGTATTTTTTATTTTTTTAACTTATGATTTTGGTTGATTTATTGACTTTTTATTATCTTGAATTAAGAAAAAATATCTTACTAAATGTCTCACAAAATAATGTCTCTTTTGAAATTTTTATAATGAATGAAACAAAAATAAAGGCTATCAGTAACTTTATTTCATTAGAAAGTATTTTGTAATTTTAATTTTTTAAAGCAAGTATTATAAGATTTGGGCAAATCCATACATCTTAAGAAGTATACGTGAATTTATAGATTCCTGGTGAGAGCTACTTATCTTGAAATATATAATGAAGAAGTCAGAGATCTTCTTGG
The DNA here is from genome assembly GCA_026289955.1 of Argiope argentata. Classification (NCBI taxonomy): domain Eukaryota; kingdom Metazoa; phylum Arthropoda; class Arachnida; order Araneae; family Araneidae; genus Argiope; species Argiope argentata. Next base: position 73,298 of record JAOUZG010029647.1, on the reverse strand, counting down.
CAAAGATCAAAGTGTTCGCCTGGAGGTAATTTATTTTGAAATAATTCGTTTGAGCCAATCATTTTTTATAAATCCTTTTACCATAGTTTTATGTTGTTTTTATAAATTAGATTCCTGGAAGTAGACATACATTTATCAGCTAAGAAATTCAACTGAAAAACAATTAATATATAAATAAGTCCATTTCTACTTAGTTCAACATGGAAATTTTTTATTTTAGTTACTTCTTATTAAATAAATAATTACTATTAATATAAATAATTTATTTAAAAAATATTGCTTTTAACAAGAATTGAACTCACATTCTTCACCTTCATCTGAAAAATGCTGAAATTCTTACAGTTTACCTATTGAGCTACTGCCTGTTGATTCCAGCTGCTAAAACTCTATTTAAAGTAAAAGTATTAATTAAATTTAACGAATGAATTAATATTTGAAAAAAAAACTATTAATATCAAGTGCCATCCACTATATATATATATGTGTGTGAACTTAAGTGGATGAATAAAAAGTATTTTATTAATGATTGAAAATTTGTGCAAGCTATATACAGGAAAAGTGTGAACTTGTAGTAGGAATTGAATAATTTAATTCTTGAAAGCAAATCTAAATCAAAATTGTCATATCATTAAAATTTTTCCTTTAAGGTACCATTTTGTTGCTATAGATGTATTTTAGCTTAATGTAAATCCTCCTGTTGTTAAATACCTACCCTAAATTATAGTTTATTTTTTGTAGGCATCTTGATTAATAATTGAATTATTGGGATTAAAATTAATTTATCATCAAAATGTTGGCATTTAATACACTTATTGTTCTAAAGTCTGTGATGTTAAAAAAATAATAAATTTTCTGAATTATATTAATTTAGACTGTCTTATGACATTCTCAATTTCAGAAAAATAAACTTATAGGTTTTTTTTTATTTGTCAATTTTTTAAAAATACCAATAATTTTTGAAATAACAATGTTCAAAGAAAGAAATATAGTTGCTCTTTCAAAATCTATGAGCAAACTTTATGTATTTAGATACCTCAAATGCTTTATGCGGGCATTTATTTACACTTTGAATTTCCATAATGGAAATTTTTTTTTGACATTTTTATTGATTTAAAATAAATAAAAAATTTGAAAAAAAAAAGAATTTAAAAATCAATTTTGACAGTAAATACAAAAAAAACTGACTGGCAAGCTTCAGGTTTTACTGTGAGTCATTAGTAAATAGTCAGTAGACTAACATGACATCTTTGGGTTTGGTTATAACAATTATATCTTCATTTTTTGGCATATGGTTAAATAAGAGTAACAAAGAAAGATGTAATGGAAGACATCTTTGACATCATAATGGATAAATTGAAATGTAGTCAGAGTTATTATGAAATTTTAGTAATTCCTCTGCATTAGAATTATTTTTTTATTTAAAATGTTCCAAAAGTTTAAAACATTCCTTGGTGAAAAAAAAAGATGAATTTCTAAATTTTACTTATCCTATTTTACATTGATTTTATGCAATCTGTTGCACACACTCTCAGTGTAAGTTTTTTCTATTGTATTCTTATAACTCAACTATTGAATCTCATAATTTTGAAATGAAGTCAAGTTATGCTGGCACTTGAATGTCCATTATCTTAAATTTACTAAAGTTTTTTGAATTACATATAATATTTAAACCTTAATAAGTGCTGATTTCTACAAATTTAATTTCATAATAAATATAAAAATTTCGAGATCCGTCAGTGATGGTTTCATCTATCCAAAATATTCATAATCCATCAGATCATTACTCACACCATGTACAAACTTCAATTTTCAAAAACTATGAAATAATTTTAAATGTAATTTACTTTTATACCATTCTCAGATATGAAGGCTATTTTAAAAAAATTATCAACAAAATATTTTTATGTACATTTTTTATTGATATAATAAATATTGATTTATAAATAAACCTTATTTACAAAATTCATACTTTAATTATGTTTCATTAAAGTATGAATTTAAAATGAATGAATGAAAGAATGAATTTTAAATAAATTCTTTCTTTTTACTTTTGATTCATCTACTTTTATCAAACATTTTTTTCTCATAGTATTCATATTAGGGTTAGGCTTGAATATAAAATCCTACTTGTAAATGTGTTTTAGGTGAAAGAGAGACCAGACATTGGAGTCTATGTTAAAAATCTTACTGGTGTTGTTGTGAAAAATGCTGATGATCTTGATCGCATAATGACACTAGGGAGTAAAAACCGTATGTATTAAAACTGAATTTGATATTATTAAAAAATCTATTTTAATAAAAATGCAGCTCGAAATGCGTTGCTAAGCGCAAAACTGGAGAACGGCTTGACCGATTCGGCTAATTTTTTAAAAATATTTTCGTTAAGACACGAGGATGGTTCTTATGGAGAGAAAAAATTAAAAAACTGCGTGGAAAATAGTTAAAATGACACTTTTCTCACTTTCCCGCCAAAAATCTTCATTTCCTTCCCCCACACCAACTGAGTTAGATAGCAGGAAGTAATAAATTATGATTTGATTAGAAAGAAATACGCGAAGTCAGTTGGTTTTCATTCATAGATAACGGGATGTTTAAAAAAGAAAGAAAATCGTTGCTTTTATTATTAGTCGGTATGAGTATTTAATCTATGCCTGCTCAAAACAAAGTCTGGGCAGGGAAGGAAGAAAAAAAAATAACAAAGGGAAAAAAGGTTTGTAAAAAGAAAAGTAGTGAAGAAAAAAAGAAAAGAAAAGAAGGGTGTGTGTGTCACCATTATTTCGTCTGTGCGAGGCATTTTCCAAGCTGTTTTTAAGCTTTTGCATCTTGAAAACTAATTGTGTCTTTATTTGTTTAGTGTGTTTACATTTATGAAAATTTGAATCTCATTATTCTATAAAAACATAATTTTAGACCTTTCCTTCCACCATTGAAGTAAAATATCAATTCCGGGACAATCATTGCTCGGATAGAAAGAGAAAGATGAGTAGTACAGTGAACAGACCATCTAAAGAAAATAATAATAAATAATACTATAAATGAATTATATGATTATCAAAATTTGTTTGGTTAAAAAATATTTTGGTGAAAAACCAGTTATGAGAAACAGCTACATAAAATATTAGCGATCATTAATACTGGCGAACCGACTGGTCGCCAAAGGCGGCTAGTACTACAATAAAAATATTTTCATACTATATTTATTTGCTATTTAAAATTTTTTAAGATGAATTGATGTTTTTGAAAATCTCTTAAGTATTTAGATTTGTAATGTTTTTTTTTTATTATTTAAAATTTGTCCTCAATTGAATTTGTTACACTTTTTATTTTGTTTGTTGTTGTAATGCATATGATGCATATCCAAAAGAAAAAAACAAGTGTATTCTTTTAAAGAAAATTGGATGTTTTCTAACAATATAAGCAATATTACCCGTGTTGGAACATTTATTTAAAGATTATTTATCTTTTTTTATATTTAACGTATATCAAAATTAATTTATATATTCATTTATCTGAAATATAAAATAATATTTATAAATTAATATTATTGATAACACTGTTCATTGTTTTTCAATGTGTCTGAAGAGCATTTCATTTCAAATTGGATTTACTTGAAATTTATTTACCCTTTTGCTATAATTTCAATAAATAGTGTTTTATTATTTGAAAAAAATTGGAAGACAATTACCTATTTTTTAAAACCAATTCATGAGATATCTGCATTTCTCATTATATTTTGTTAATTTATGATATTTTATTATTTTATTTACTTTTAATAAAGGTGTTGTTGGTGCAACTAATATGAATTTGCACAGTTCTCGATCACATGCAATCTTTAGTATTACTGTTGAGAGTTGTGAAGAAGGTTTTGATAGGAAAGAACATATTCGAGCAGGAAAACTTCATTTAGTTGATTTGGCTGTAAGTTTGATTCTGTTATTATTGTGGATGCTAATCTATAAATATGTAACTAGTTCTACTTTTTCTCAGATATTTTTAATAAAAGTATCCTAAAAGATTTTATTAGGATAGTTTTGACTATTTTTAATTCTATCACAATCTAATATAATGAACTTTTCTTACTTGCTCATTAGTTATATTGAATTTTGCATTAATATTTTCTAATACCAACCCAATCTGAAATAACAATGTTCCCCAATTGTATAAAATAATGTAATTGAAATTCAAAATATTCTATCTTATGCAAAATTATCAATTCTAATAGCTAATGGAACACCACATAATAGAATAAGTATAAAATATTGTTTATAAAGGATAAAATAATTTTCTTTTATGAAACTTAAATTATTGCAGCATCAATAAGTTTATTGCATATTGAATGTTATTAAAAGGAATTGCACTAAGTTAATGGAAAGGATTAACAATTATGAGGTTAGTTACATTTGACTTAGAAGTTAATATAAATTCTAAAAGAATGGAACCAAAGGGTAAAATTAGCTGAAGCCATATCATAGACTTTTAAATCTCCCTTCCTCTCGTAATGGCAAGCCAATAGCTTACCATTACTAAAATTATGTGATATAGAGCTTTAGATTAGTGGAGCTTATGATGCCATCTCTTATAATGCAATAAAACTAAATTGACGGCCTTTAATTAAATCTCTACATATATATAAATTGTAAAAAAAAGTTATAAAGTCTACAAATATGAAGTAATATATTATTAAATATTGGATAGATTCAATACAAAAGCTCTGTATCATTTCAAACATAAATATTTAGAAAGAGTGCCCAAATTTATTTTTGTCTATTAAGCTTTAAAAGTTAATAATCATTAATGAATAAATCTTCAAAAGAATAATGTAAAATAAATTCCTGCATGTTTTTTCCTCCCCATTTCATTAAATAAATGTTATTGCTAAGCATTTTATTCACTAACATTTTTAAAAAATGCTATAGTATTTCATCTATAATCTATATAAAACTAGTATTTGATTTCTAAAATTTTAGGGTTTTATTATCACTTTGTGGTATTATTTTCTGTTTTTTTTCCCTTTAAAAATATTATTTATTTTATTGCAAACAACTTTTCATTTAAAAAAATTATTTCTTTATATTATTATGAAATGGTTGTTTGATATAAACAATGCAGTACATTGACTGGTGGATAGATTTTTTATATTATAAAGTATACCAAAAGTTATATTATTATGTATATTTCCCTATTGTAACAATAATTTTTAGTATTTCCCAATTCCGTTTATATAAGTTTTTCATTATATAAGGAAAATTATTTTGTATGTTTATAAAATAACAGAATTCTGTTTTTTTTTCAAAATTGTTATGACTTATTTATAGTATAAATTGTTCATAATATTAAAATTTATTATGACATTAAATTATTATTTGAATTTTATTGATTTGTGTGATTAATTGCACATAGGGCTCTGAACGTCAGAGTAAAACTGGTTCAAGTGGTCAACGGCTTATTGAAGCAACAAAGATTAATTTGTCTTTGTCTACATTAGGAAATGTAATTTCAGCCCTGGTAGATGGGAAAAGTACTCACATTCCATACAGAAATTCTAAACTTACAAGACTATTGCAAGATTCTCTTGGAGGAAATGCAAAAACTTTAATGGTAGGTTTTGGTCTGGATCTTTTAAAACAATAATTTAAATTATTGTATTAGATGTTTATAATATCTTTATTTTTTTCTTGTATCCAGCTTTATTATTAGCTAGTAGCCTTTAGTGGCCATCTGATTTACAGTTTAAATTTGCAAATAAATGTTTTTTATTATGGTTTCTTTATAGCATCTTTAGTAAATATAACTAAATGGACCATGTGGCTCCATTTTGCATAACCAATCTGCTTTTAGCAAATTGGCAGATATCATCCCTTGCATGCTTTATTTCATTTACATTTTTCTTAATGGCAACATAATCTGCATATAGATGAATAAGGATTTTATCATTTTAATCAATTTGAATTAAATAAATTAATTTATATAAAGTTAATACAAATAAAATTAATAAATTAATTAAGATCAAGTGAAAAATTTTAAATATGAAATGTTTCTAATTTTTTTCAACTTTTTCTTTCTTTTCAGTGACAAGTAATTTTAGGCTAGACACAGTAAAATATAAGAATACTTCTCGTACATATGTTAATTATTTTTTGAGTTTTCTAAGATACTGAATGCACAAAATAAATTGTTTTTAATGTTTATCAATTATTGTATTCTTATAATATTTTTACTTACATAAAAATTCAAACTGTTAATACAACAAATTATTGTTCTATTTAGTGTGCAAATATTGGTCCAGCAGAATATAATTATGATGAAAGTCTGAGTACTTTGAGATATGCCAACAGAGCTAAAAATATCAAGAATAAAGCAAAAATAAATGAAGATCCTAAAGATACAATGCTAAAGAAATTTAAAGACGAAATTGAAGAGTTAAAGAAACAGTTAGAAGAGTGTGAGTATTATTTATCTATATTTTATTTGAAAATTTATGAAATCCATGCATGAATAGTGCTTTAATGTCTCGTTGCTTTCTCACTCTCTGATATATATATATATATATATACAGAGAGAGAAGTATCATTATTTTTACACTAAAATATTTTTTTGGTGAATTTATCTTTAAAATAAATATAAAAGTGAAAAAAAATGAAATCTTGTAATTTTTTTATATGATAAAGGCAACATATAATTAGTATGGCAATTTTAAAAACCTTCATCACTTTTTCATAACTTTTCATAATTTTATTCTAAATTTACAATATTATTGATAAGTTTTTGTAATTATTAAAAATACCGCATGACATTTGTTATACACCATAGTGACAAAAGTCATGAGATAGCAATATGCAAATATACAGATGGCAGTAGTATCGCAGCGAAAAAGTATAAATTCGCAGTTCGTTTACCAGAGCTTTCATTTGTGTTCAAGTTATTCATGTGAACAGGTGTTTCGTGATTTATGGCGGCACGACGAGAATTAACAGACTTTGAACGTGGAATGTTAGTTGGAGCTAGACGCATGGGTCATTCCATTGCGGATATCGTTTGTGAATTCAACAGTCCGAGATCCACAGTATCAAGAGTGTGCCGAGAGTATGAAATTTCAGGCATCCCATCCCATCATGGACAGCGCAGTGGGCGACCACCTGCACTTAACGACCGAGACCGCCGACGTCTGTGTAGAATGGTCAATGTTAATAGAAACGCAACACTTCGTCAAATAACTGCAGGAATCAATGTGGGACGAACGAGGGACGTGTCCTATAGGACTGTGCGGCGAAATTTGTCTTCCTTGGGCTATGACAACCGAAGACCGACTCGAGTGCCTTTACTGACAGCACGACATCGCCTGCAGCGACTCTCCTGGGCTCGTGAGCATATCGACCGGTCCCTAGACCAGTGGAAAACCGTGGCGTGGTCAGATGAGTCACGATTTCAGTTGTTACGAGCTGATGGTAGAGTTCGAGTGTGGCGCAGACCCCACGAAGCCAAACTGTCAGCAAGGCACTGTTCAAGCTGGTGGTGGCTGCATAATGGTGTGGGCTGCTTTTACACACCATTTCGGGCCAGAACTGTTCGCGATGGCATGGACTCGGTCCTTTGGTGCAACTGAACCGATCATTGCCTGGAAATGGTTATGTTCAGCTGCTTGCAGATCACTTGCAGCCATTCATGGACTTCACGTACCCACTCAACGATGGGATTTTTATGGATGACAATGCGCCATGTCACCGGGCCAGAACTGTTCGCGATTGGTTTGAAGAACATTCCGGACAATTCCAGTGCATGATCTGGCCACCTAGATCGCCCGATATGAATCCTATCGAGCGTTTATGGGACATCATCGAAAGGTCCGTTCGTGCCCAAATTCCTGCACCATCCACACTTTCACAATTATGGACGTCTATACAGACAGCATAGTTCAATATTCCTGCAGGGGACTTCAAACGACTTGTGGACTCCATGACACGTCGAGTTGTTGCACTTCGCCGGGCAAAAGGTGGACCGACACGGTATTAACAGTCATCCCATGACTTTTTTTACTTCAGTGTATGTTGATCAATAAATTTAGCTGATGAATTAATAATTCTTCGAATTCTAATTACTAAAAATATGTCCAATATTTAATAATGGAGTGCTATATTTAAAAAATGAAGGTGCAGTGATAGAAAGGAAATATTTTCAATGCTCTTAAAATTTGTGTTTCATATTTTACCCTAGGGGAAATACAAATTAAGTAGATTTGCTTATAATGAAATAACAGGATTTTGGATTATTTTAATTTTATTTTTGTAGGTAGTGAAGGAGGTACAGAATCTGGTGAAGATATATCTGAAAAAGGAGAAGAAGAAACTAAACCCCCAAAAGCCCACAGAAAGAAAGGTAATTTGTGATTTTTTTCAAGCTAAATTTAATATTTTAGACATTTTTTTAAGAAATATGTAATTGTTTGACTGTACTTCCAAACAATATTCCCATTAGTTCTTTAGGGTTTTTTTCTTTTTTTTTTTTTTTTGTAATGCAATTAAAAATTGTACTTTTTCCCTATTCTGAAGGGAAGTAGTTAATTGGAGCATATATATATATATAAGCTTTCTGAAATTGTAATAAATAAGAAGTTTCCATAGCAATTTTATTAATGTGTTTACTTTCTTTATTAATTCATATATATTTATATATAAATTAATAATTACATTTTCCATGAAATCTTTAATAATGTTATAAACTTTGGAATATATTTTTAAAAATGTTTATGCATCTGGAAATGTTTTTAATGTTAATTGAACCTCCTCATTAAAACAGACTTAAAGGGCAGAAAACTATCAATCTCATACTAATGTTTTCTGAATCATGAATTTGTGTATTTTAAACTACCATAGATAACTTTAATGTGGCATTTATTAAGTTGTCTTCAAATCTTTTATTAAATATTTTTAATGGTTATATATAAAACATTATTTTACAACATCCAGCCTTTTCTGAAGAAGAAATTAAGAAAATGCAAGGGCAAATTGAAGAAGACAGGAAGAAACTTGCAGAACGCAAAGATATTCTGGAAGAAGAAAGAACCAAGATAGGTAGTGAACTTGAAAAGAGACAAAGGGACTTAGCTGGCATAAGGTATGCACAAGAATTATTAATACTTAAAGAGTTTATCTTTTTTTAACAAGTATTCTTTAATGTTACATATGATTTTAGTCCTGAAGTTTAATATACTTTTTATAGAAATAAATAAATAAATGCAACATTTAAAAAAATATATATTTGCCTTTTTTTTTCTTTTTTTTTCCTCAACAATGCTTTGAAATAAACAAAACATAAGCATAAAATGATAAAACATTGCTATGAAATATAAAGAAATATTGTTGTTCATTAAGTTATATTATAAATTATTAACACTATTCCTAGAAACAGTTTTTAATTAAATACATACAAATATATGTTAAAACGTATACTATAAATTATGAAGAAATCTAAACTTTGTTGCATCAAAATTTTAAATGCGCTTATCATATAAAAATTATTAGATGGTAATAAAGTTGCATATAATGTATTTGCTTTATATCAGGTGGAAAATGTTATATGAAAATGAACATCATCATTTTTCTCTAATGTTTAATATGAATAACAATTTATATTGCATAAATTGACGAAATTATGCTATCGAAACTCATTTCATTTTTCTTCTCCTTTATGATGATCTTTTCTGTAACTTTTCTTTATTAAACATAATCTCATAGTTTTTTTCTTAATTCTTAAAATTTATTTAAAAATATTTTTAATGAAATTATGTCTGTCAAAAATAAAGGTTATATGAAATTTTCTTTTAAACTTTTCATGGAATATAAAATATGCATTTGGAATACTTCAACTGATTTTTTAAAAAACTGATGGCCGCTGGTATTTTATTTGAAATATCCTAAATATCTAGTTATTATTAGTATATATTATAACATGGATTACATAAATGTACAGGGATTAAAGTGAAAAATATGTGAATTCTGTATAGAAATACAATTAGTAATTAATGATACCAAACACAGAAAAATATTTTCATAGTTATCATTAAGTTTCCTTTAGTTTAATATCATTCTTATTTCCACTTTTATATTCTGAGCCCCCACCCCTCCAAAAAAATCAAATTAATTAAACTTATTCAAGAATTTTAAGAAGGT
>JAOUZG010029647.1:42763-58132 GCA_026289955.1 Argiope argentata | reverse complement strand
ATAGACTCCAATGTCTGGTCTCTCTTTCACCTAAAACACATTTACAAATAGGATTTTATATTCAAGCCTAACCCTAATACGAATACTATGAGAAAAAAATGTTTGATAAAAGTAGATGCGTCAAAAGTAAAAAGAAAGAATTTATTTATTAAAACATAATTAAAGTATAAATTTTTTAAATAAGGTTTATTTATAAATCAATATTTATTATATCAATAAAAAATGTATAAATAAATATTCATTATATCAATAAAAATGTATAAATAAATATTCTGTTGATAATTTTTTTAAATAGCCTTCATATCTGAGAATGGTATAACAGTAAATTACATTTAAAATTATTTCATAGTTTTTGAAAATTGAAGTTTGTACATGGTGTGAGTAATGATCTGATGGATTATGAATATTTTGGATAGATGAAACCACCACTGACGAATCTTTAAATTTTTATATTTATTATGAAATTAAATTTGTAGAAATCAGCACTTATTAAGGTTTAAATATTATATGTAATTCAGAAAACTTAAAAAAATTGAGATAATGGATATTCAAGTGCCAGCATTACTTGACTTCATTTCAAAATTATGAGATTCAATAGTTGAGTTATAAGACTACAATAGAAAACAACTTACACTGAGAGTGTATGCAACAGATTGCATAAAATCAATGTAAAATAGGATAAGTAAAATTTAGAAATTCATCTTTTTTCTTCACCAAGGAATGTTTGAAACATTTGGAACATTTTAAATAAAAAAATAATTCTAATGTAGAGGAATTACTAAAATTTCATAATAACTCTGACTACATTTCAATTTATCCATTATAATGTCAAAGATGTCTTCCATTACATCTTTCTTTGCTACTCTTATATTAACCATATGCCAAAAAATGAAGATATAATTGTAATAACCAAATCCAAAGATATCATGTTAGTCTACTGACTATTTTTACACACAGTAAAACCTGAAGCTTGCCAGTCAAGTTCCTTATATTTACTATCAAAATTGATTTTTGAATTCTTTTTTCAAATTTATTTATTTTAAATCAATAAAAATGTCAAAAAAATTTCCATTTTGAAAATTCAAAATGTAAATAAATGCCTGCATAAAGTATTTGAGGTATCTAAATACATAATGTTTGCTCATAGATTTTGAAAGAGCAGCCGTATTTCTTTCTTTGAACATTGTTATTTCAAAAATTATTGTTATTTTTTAAAAATTAACAAATAAAAAAACACTATAAGTTTATTTTTCTGAAATTGAGAATGTCATAAGACAATCTAAATTAATGTAATTCAGAAAATTTATTATTTTTTTAATATCACAGACTTTTGAACAATAAGTGTATCAAATGCCAACATTTTGATGATAAATTAATAATTTTAATCCCAATAATTCAATTATTAATCAAGATGCATACAAAAAATAAACTATAATTCTGGGTAGGTATTTAACAACAGGAGGATTTACATTAAGCTAAAATACATCCACAGCAGTAAAATGGTACCTTAAAAAGAAAAATTTTAATGATATGACAATTTTGATTTAGTATTTTATAAAATTTCATATACAAGTGAATTAGAAAAAAAAATGCATTCTTCACTAATTTGCTTTCAAGTATTAAATTATTCAATTCCTAAATAAGTTCACACTCTCCCTATATATATAGCTTGCCCAAATTTTCCATCATTAATAAAATATTTTTTATTCATCCACTTAAGTTCAAGTATATATTTTAAAATTTATAGTGGATGGCACTTAATGATAATACAGTTTTTTAATATTAATTAATTAGTTAAATTTAATTAATTTTTAATATTTTAAATAGAGTTTTAGCAACTGAAATTAGCAGCAGTAGCTCAATCGGTAAGCTGCAAGAATTTCAGTATTTTTCACATGAAGGTGAAGAATGCGAGTTCAATTCTTGCAAAAATCAATATTTTTTAAATAAATTATTTATATTAATTGTACTTATTTAATGAGAAGTAACAAAAATAAAAAAGTTCTATGTTGAACTAAGTAGAAATGGACTTATAATTTTTATATATTACTTGTTTTTATTTGATTTTCTTAGCTGAAAAATGCATGTATATTTCCAGGCTTCTAATTTATAAAAACAACATAAAACTATGGTTAAGGGATTTATAAAAAATTATTGACTCAAATGAACTAAGTATTTTAAAATAAATTACCTCCAGGCGAACACTTTGATCTTTGCCAAGAAGATCTCTGACTTCTTCATTATATATTTCAAGATAAGTAGCTCTCACCAGGAATCTATAAATTTAAGTATACTTATTAAGATTTATGGATTTGTCCAAACATTATAATACTTGCTTTAAAAAATTAATAATTTCAAAATACTTTCTAATGAAATCAAGTTACTGATAGTCATTATTTTTGTCCCATTCATTATAAAAATTTCATATGAAATTTTATTTTGTGAGACATTAAGTAAGATATTTTTTCTTAATTCAAGATAATAAAAAGCCAATAAATCAAGAAAAGACATGTTTAAAAAATAAAAAATACAGGGTTGCTATAAAATAACTATCAACATTTGGGAGAATCTGTACTTAATGCTACTCAGTGTAATGAAACCAAATTTCATTAATAGGCAATGAAAATTCTAAAAACAGTCAAGAGTTGCAGGTTGGAAGGATTTTTGCACTGCTGTCAGATACATTGCGTGAAATTTGTACAATGTACTCAATCTTAGGTTTTGCAAATTTTAAATGGTTATAAGAGATCACATTGACACTCATTTCTTTTAGAAAGACAAGAGCTAACAGGCAATCAACAATTACATGACTTACTATACTTAATATGTATTTTATTTGTATAAGCATGTTTCATTCATAAAGATGTTTTACAATAGAAACTTTAACATTGCAATGCCTCTTTAAAAAATCACAACATATAATAAAGTTCAATAATTGTAGCAAATATAAACGAAAAATTTGATAAAACTGGGCCATTAAGAGTTAAAGCCAGAAGAAAAAAAATAGTATCGAATAGCAAATAACAGAAGTTGGTACAAACATGTAATATGACATTTTAAGTTCAGCAAAAGTGTCATATACCTAATCACATATAATTCTGCAAACAAGTGGAAAAAAGGACCGAAACGGCACCAAAACTCTGTCTTATATAAAGGAATGATAATACTGAAGATTTGGCTCATGATCCATGAGACCCTAATGCTGGCTAAGAACTAATCTCAGTGTGTGTGTACTTTGTTCGAATATTATTGAAATTTGGCATAATCTCTTTCCCTTTTATTTATTTTAATTTTTAATTCCATGTATAGTACCTGCAGTATCAAAATCTTTTACTTGCGCTTTGGACCATCGATCTTTATCGCCAAACTGTCGCCCGCCATTTTGTTCGTTTCGTTGACGTCACCGGTTTGTCGCCAAATTTGAATTCGTCGCCAATGAGTTACTAAACCGTTGGCGTCGACGATCTAATACGAAAGTGCCAAATATCTGTCTTGACAGCAACTATGCTAGACTTTTTCACCTCACCAAGCTTTCCTCAGTTTGCATACAAAATCTGGTTACATACTATTCATTAATTTTAGTAACACATGTTTTCAAGTAGTGAAAGTTATTTTATAGTTCACCGAATATTATTATGCGATTTTCGGTACATTATGTACGTATTATTTACAATTGTTTTACCATATAAGCAAATGTAATTAATGTGCTTTTGTGATTACGTTTTTAATATAATAAGTTCTCATTTTATAACCGTAACTTCTTCTGTACAGCCGACCACCCCATTACCAATGAACGTAGTAGTATCGACAGGATTTGGGGTGGCCGACAGTGGGCTGTAACAATGTCCATCCTTACATTGACCGAATCTGTCAAACTAATATTCTCTTCAAGACAATTGACCCCAAAGTGGTCATAAACTGACCACTTCCTTCTCTAGAAACTTTCAAATAGTTGGGGAAACACTAACAACTTTAGACATCATGTCCTTCAGATTCCTAAGATCACTTGGAACCATCAGTACTGAACTCAAGTCATTATTTTTAACTTGCAGATGTTTTCTATGATCGAAGAATTCTGTACATTCCTTTATATAGTGGTAAGCAGTACCGATTCCTCCACAAATGCATTTATTTTCCTGCATCCTTCCAAATCTTTGGAAATATGCAGGGAATCTTCCATGTCCTGAATATAAAACCATAACTATCTTCGTATGCGTGAAAATTTAGATCTGATGTGTGAGAATTCAAGGTAATGTAAAATGTTAACAAAATCATATCATTATGGTACTGTTGAAAACAATTTTAGCCAACAAAATAGTTTGTCGCCAAATTTTGGTGAAATGTGGATGGAACGGCAGGAATAACGTTTCCATTCGTAAGGGTCCGATAAACGTGGCAAATTAACGACAAAATAGAGAAAAAAATCAATAAATGCAGAAAAATGGAATGAACTCAAATAAAATTTAGTTGAAAATAATGAAAGTAGACAAAAGGAAAAAATCAAGGGAAATAAAGAGGAAAGATCGAATTACAATAACATAAAAAATGACCGCAATGTAAAACTAAATAAAGTACTACCGAAAAAATACCAATCTCGCAAAATACCAAATGGTTGTATATCAAAGCTTAACTCTCACAAATAACATAAAAGCAATTTATTTACAGTGTGTACCTGAAATAAATCAAAACAGCAAACCAATTATTTAAAATCGTTTTGCTGATTAGCCTGCCCAAAACAGATTGACATCCGTAGCCGTATCAAAATATAGTTGTAGATAATCAGAGCACACTGCGCAAATTTCCAAAGTTAATTGGAGTAACGCAATGCGTGAAATTTTTACCCCAGTTATGGTAAGACAATATAGATTAGAAATTTTTAATTTCATTGATTATATTTTATTTTCATTCAAAAGTACTCTAGAATGAATCCGAAGGATCAATTAAATAGCAATATTTAATTTTAAATGCATTAAACCCTAAGCAAATAAACATAATCGTTTGAAATAAACGGGCGAAAACATGTTAAGCTTAACCTCATTGGCGGGGAGGGGGAAAAAAACTGAAGTCTTACTCATTTGGCAGTGGGGAAATAAAGATTTTTGATAGGAAAATTAGTTTTTAATTAATAAAAAATGAGCCACTCAATTAATCAGATTAAACAGAGGCCGATGTTTTATTCGAGACTTTAATCTATCTCTACACTAAATTTCATCCACTTTCGTTTAGTTGTTCTGGCGTAATTGACGACCATCATGTATAATTTTCACATTTATAATAGTAGTATAAATTATCCATGACAGATTTAATTCATGAAATATATTTCAAGGAAAAAATACTTTCAATTCATAAAAAAAAACATATTTCCTAAATCTTCTAATGGTTACTTTAGATAATTTCATATATAGTATAGAGTCATCACACAATAATATAATTAATAATGTTGAACTTGAATTACAAATTAAAAAATACAAATGCTTTACAAGAAAAGCTAAAATTTAATAAATTATTTATTAATTTATTTCAATTTTATATTAGAAAAAAAAAAGAAATGATCTACAAAGGAAATGATCATTCTATTTACTAAAAATTCAGTGTACTCAGAAGATTTTCTGTTATGTAGCATTCACATTTCAGCAATACAAATGAGTTAAAACCAAAAATGAACAGAATGACTGTTATTAAAGTTATTAGTTTGTATTCATTATGATTGCAAAAAAAAAAAAAAAAATGAATGCTGAATTTGACAGAGAAGATTCCGGACAATATTTTTATTTAAATAAAGGATATTATTATTTTCTTTTCCCTTTATTTTTTACCCTTTTTTAATACAGATAATTATAAAATTGGGTTTTAGGGGGTGGGGGAAAGGAGAAATATTTTTAAAAGTTGTGCATTCTCAAAACAGTAACTTTTTCCGTTTTACTTTTAATTTTTTTAACATAAAAATTATCTTTTTTGAATAATAAAAATAATTTTTTATATCAATAGGAAATAAAGAGAAAATTAATAGATAAAAGTAAGGAAATTTCTTTTTTAAAAGAACATTTTTAATTTTAAAAAAATCCCCTTTCTCTAATTTTAAGAAACAAACAACATATATTTTTAGAAGTAGTTAATTAACAGAACTAGATAAATTTGTTATAATTATTCTGTTAATTTTAGAAAATATTACAATAATTACAGCAATTTAAAAAAAATAATTTAGAACTATCTAAAAGTATATATATCACGAATAAGATGAGAAAAATAAAATTGGATATGTACCTTTTGTCACCTTCTGCTTTAGCAATATGCCCAAAAATATGGGCAAAAGAGTTTGGAATGATACCTTTCTGTTCAGGAATATCACGATTACCTTCCATTGTGAATGTTTTACCAGTACCTGTCTGACCATATGCAAATATTGTACCTGAAATTTTTTGATAAAAATTATACATAAAGAAATAAAATACAGTAACATAACACATTTATATATTTTTCCCCAAGCTTTTAAGAATAAATCTAAATTAAATATATATAAACATAATTTTGGCAGTTACATGGTCAAAAGGAAGACATTTAACTTTCATTTATTTTCCAACAGAAATCATGATTTGAACATACGGATGAAAAGCAAAACACATATGCTCTTACCAAAACAAAGTGAAAGAAATTTTTCCCTTCAGTGATTTACTATGAGACTCTAAAAGATACTATTTGGCCACACAATTGAACTTAAAGAGAATTTCAGGTATCTTCAAATGAAATGGATAAGAGTTAGGGATCTTTATTGTTTGACTTATGGCATGAATTTGAACTCAGCAGTTTTTTTGAGCATGTATTAGAAATAAATAAAAAAGGTAGAATTTGAATCAAGAAATAAGAGGAAATTTTAGAATTCAACTTTAAATTAATTTAATAATTTTTAAAAATTCCAAATTTTTAAGGGAAAAATTAAGAAAATAATTAGAATTCAAATTAGATTAAGACATGTTTTATATCAAAATATATTTTTTAATTCACATATAACTGTACATTTATAAATCAAAATACATATATATAAGCAGTATAAATTCAGATAAAAATTGTAGTGATAAAAAAATCCATTAATAACCTGCTTACAATAACGTATCTGATAATATTGCAAGTAGGATTTATAAAATTTTATACAGCAATTTTTATCATTGAGTTTTAATTATTTTAAAATTCACTACCGTTCTTCACTCAGAAAAAAAATGAGGGTACTTTTCCATTAGCGAAAAATCGCTAAAGAAATCTAGCGATTTTTTACTGCTGCTCAGCTAATAGAAAAATACCAAAACATGTAACAGTAAAGATTTATAAGTGAGAAATATCAATCTTTCAATACTTCCTTTAACCGGGCACCAAAAAAAAAATTACCAAAAAAATTTGGCGATTTTTCGCTGGTATCTGACTATAGGAAAAGTACAAATATTTCTGTCTATTGTATAATAGTAGCTAGATAATATCAACACTGCCTAACTATGCAATGAATATAATTTAACTAACACTGCAAGGGATATATATATAATTTTAGCATCAATTAATGAATGAGTCTATTGAGCAAACAAGAACATCGTAACCAATAAAAGGCTGTTCTCTATCTTTCTTTTTTGTAATACTTTATTAATAGAGAACTTGGAAATTAGTTAAATCGTTTAATTTGGAGGGTAGGGGCAAAGAACAGATAGAAAAAGCCATACAAGATGTATACCTATATAAAATGTAAAATTATAAAAATACTACATAAATAAACAAAACAATTTTAGAAATACTTTGATATTTTCAATATTTGAAAAACAAATATATACAGCATTAAAAAAATTTTACAGAAAGAATAAATATTAATATATATCTTGTTAAACCCCTTTTCCTTTAAAAAGTAAATATGTATATTTAATTTTTTTTACAAATGCATCAATGCTTATAAGTGAAACACACTACCATTGTATCCTTCCAAAACATTATCAATTATTGGACGAGCAGCCAGATTATACACATCTAGTTGTGTAGAGTCTGTGCCAAATGCGGTGTCGAAAGTAAAGGTTTTGGGTGGATCATACTCTGAGCCATTTGGATTAGATAACGTAACAGATCCTTCTACTTGATTTACCTATAAAATAATAATAATAATTAAAGTATTTGTATAAAAGATATATAATAAAAAATTATTCTTAATGACATAGACAAAATAAACTATATATCAGATTATTTTATTCAATACATAAACCATTTCATAAGCATATAGTTTTCATTTTCAGCAACTAAATCAAAGAGTAGCCATTCTTGTAGCACCTTATATAATTTTTACTTTATCATATTATTTTAATGGATTTTTATGATATCTACAATTAACATATATTATTAAGTGTGCCCTTAATTAAAATACATTTCCAAACTCTTTGAAAAAGAGTATGCTTCGATTTACCTTAAAAAAATTCAATTATTGACTGTTAAAAAAAATCTTCTATGTTACTTAACCTTAAAAAATGAGTAGATAATATAGGCTATAATTATGAATTCAAAAAAGCATTACAAATTATATATATATGTATGTATTATTATTAGTATTTTTATATTTACTATTCAACATTACATCTAGACTCTAGATCGATTGTATCTATATGGGATTTTAAACAAATAACCATAACCATTTTTAACCATAAACCATTGTTAATCAAAAATACTCTATTATACTTTAAGATTTATACTTACTAAAATTGATTTATTGATAAATATTCTACTATTTGAAAATGTTTAAACTTTTGCTATGTAAAAAATAGATGTATATAATCCGCTGAGTATAAATATTTTGGTGCTCTAATACTCAAAATATAAAACTGAGTAAGTTTATTTTTCTCCAAAAAAATTCAAACATTCTTGTAAATTTATTTTATATTAAAAACAAGAAATATCAAAATGATACCCCATCAAGAATGATGTTAGTGAGTGCAAAAAGATCACCCCTCAGCATAAAAATAATCATATTCAGATGTTTCATATACTTTTCAATATGTCTTATATTTATAATTAAAAAATAATGTTAATGCATATATATGTTTGATGTTTTCATCATAAATATTAATTTTATTACAATTCTTTGGCAGTTTTTTAAAGCACACATTTTTTTACATAACTTTTATACAAAGTATTTCTGGTATTAAAATATTGTTATTATCATATAACTAGATTTTACCCACAACTTCATAAGCAATGGAAAAGTACACAAGTAACCTAAAAACAATGTATTTAAATAGCATGCCCGAAATAAAGAAAAACTGCAAATCAAGTCTATATTTCTTTAAAATTAAATTAAGACTATTTTATTTATCAATCGAGATTGAGATAGTCACAACAGTATTATATTCATAACTTTTAATTAAAATGAAAACAAAGTTGTTAGCAATTAAAACACACTGTGCATGCATGAATTTTCAATGCCATTTCAGATAAATTGTAGGAATTTTTTACGTTATTTGAGGTAGCATAATACAAATCATAAATTTTTAATTTCCTTTATTCTGTTTTATTTTAACTCAAAAATATTTCAGATTGAATCCAAAAAAAAAAAAAATCAATAAATTAACAATGTTTAATTTTAAATGCAACAAACACTAAGAAAACAAAAAAAAAATGTTTGAAATAATTGGTTGAAAAAAGGGTCCGACTTAGTTTAAGCCCGGGGCAAACTTTCTTGGGGGTCTCTCTCTGTCTTTTTGTTTTTGAAAAGCAATATATACATATAAAAATCTCTAAAGAAGGAAACATAAACAACACTTTCTATTTAATTTGAGGTCCCTGCTCTGATGTGGGGGCCTGGGGTAACTGCCCTGTATGCTCCTGCCTTAGTCAGACTGTGGTCAAAATCAAGTTAAGCCTAACCTCAATAGCATGGGGGGGGGGGAATTGGGAGAGTAAAAAAAGTGTAATTTTTACTATTTTCATTGCAATTTTTTTATTTTCTCTCCCTGTAAGAACCTTCCTCATGTCTTAACGTATTTTCCTCATGTCTTAATATATATATATTTTTTTAATTAGCCGAACTGATTGAATTGTTCTCAAGTTTTGAGCTAAGCAATACATTTAGCGATTCAATTTTATTTGTAAAGATATCTACTTACTCTACTACTACTTTACTAATGTTAGCGAAATTTATTTTTGGATATTAGGATTTTAAAAATATCTAATTTGGGGTAAATTTTTCAAAGTGTCCTAAAACTTAAATAAGCTCATTAATCTGATTCTTCAACAACTTTAGTCAGGTAATTTGATAGGTTGAATGGAAACAAAAATTATAATTACCTATTTTTAAGAGAAACATAACAATCCTTGATTCTAAATATTTATATTTAATGTTTTAAATCTCATGCTTCAAAAGATAAATTTTCCTTGAACCCTAAATATAAGATTTAATATGAAATTCTAAATAAAAAGGATAAATTAAAATTTATCTTTCAAAAAATAATTTTTTGTGCTAAAAAACAGTTATAAATTTTTTAAAAAAACATCTATATCTATCCATTATCAAATAACTTTAGCTGATAATAAGTTTAATAGTATTTGTACTGATGTTATTTATAAAATAAAAAAATATCAACATAATTAGTAAATAGATATTAATAGTGAAATTAATTAACTAACAATAACAGTTCCTGCTTTGAGTAGCATATGAAGTCACAACTGTTCTGCAAGAAACATGAAATGAAAAATTTTCACATTATACTAAAATTGTTCAGAAAAATGAGGGAAAAGAATTTGATCTATAACAATTTATTTTAAATTTGCAATTAATAGATTTAAAGTAGCTTTAATTTTTAGTTATTCGGATGATTTTTGGTTATTTGGTGTTAAAACAACTCACCATATTTAAGAGAAAAAAATTTCTTTCCTTGTGTACAATTAGCGTAAGGGTATTTTAAATATTATAGAAAATTGGGGATTATTAAAAAAATATTTCAAAATTATTTTAGTATCTTAAATATGAAATAAAAATTTATTTAGGAAAAAAACACATATTTTTACTATAAGAAAGGGTGCTATAAAGTATAGAGTATTATTTTGAAAGATAGAGAAATATAAAATGAAACATTTAAACAAAATGTTGCATCCCTAATCAAAAATAACTTTATGCTAGCTGAAAAGAAAGCATACAATATTTATGTACGAGAGGCAGAGACAAAGGGATTCTTTTTTCAAGGAAAAGTTAAATTTTAATAATTTT
Source organism: Argiope argentata (assembly GCA_026289955.1). Classification (NCBI taxonomy): domain Eukaryota; kingdom Metazoa; phylum Arthropoda; class Arachnida; order Araneae; family Araneidae; genus Argiope; species Argiope argentata. The sequence goes on along the minus strand of JAOUZG010029647.1, from coordinate 46,911 downwards.
TTAATAAAAAGAAAGCATACAATATTTATGTACGAGAGACAGACACAAAGGGATTCTTTTTTCAAGGAAAAGTTCAATTTTAATAATTTTTTAATAAGATTGTATTTTTTTTCTAAAAATAAATCTGAATGACATAGGATAATAAACTAATATGAATTCACATTACCAGCAAAGGTTATTGAATAAAGAACAGAGTTTTTTTAAAAAAAGAAAGAAAAACAAGATTATAATTGAATAAAAATATATAAAATAATAAGCATTTTTCATTGATATGAGATTTGAAATTTATTTGACTAGATTAATTTATTTGCTTATTTTTAAAATGTGAATATTGAACTTTCTGAAATTATCTTTTATATATTTTCTATAAATTTTAAACTGGCAGATGCATAAAAACTTTTGGCTATAAATAGATACCTTAAAAGTATATACTTCATAAGATGATTAATTTCCAATTATATTGTTGATGAAAAACTTACTTCAACAATATTTCTGTAATTTGCTGTTTTCTCACTTTCATTCATAGGACGACATCTTAAAACAACTTTAATATTCTCGGCTTCTGGGGCTTCAACCTAATGTTAAGATTTAAAAATTAAATAGATTAATTTCAGATGCTTTTCAACAAATGAATTATATTGAGAAGAAAAACATAGATAAATATACTATTAATATTTTTGTTAGTAATCACAGTAGGAAATTTATACATATGCATACACTCTTTTAAATCCATTCAAATGTAATATAAAGTGAATAAAAGGATACATCATGTTGCCCCTTTATAAAAAGAATGGACACTTATAGGTAATAAAATTGCTGTAAATAATAAAAATAAAAACAATCCTAACAACTGATAGTATAAAGAATTAAAATATGTACAGCATATGAAATAAGATGGACTATTCCATCTATATTAAATTGCAATAATTCTTCCCAAAATTTAAATTATTTTATAAATTCAAGAATTTTTAATAAATATATGTATATTTTCAATCAAAATGCAGACACATGAGCTTTTTACAACATATCAATTTCTGGTTTAAAAAAGTAGACTACGAAACAATAAACTTACAGGCATTTTTAAAGTTGAAACTAGTATAGCACGTAATTAATACTAGAAACAAATTGCACGATTATATTCTGAAACTGCAACATAGAATCGTAAAATTAATACGCCAATTAATTTCGTTTCATAAGAATAAATAAAAAAAAATATAACTAGGCAGAATCAGTGTTTTGATGCAGAACCTTGTAGATCGATGAATTTTTATATTCATATTGCTATGGTAACCAGCAACAATGACATATATGATGCTCTGAAATATCGATATTATATTTGTTATTATTAAAGTAACAAAAAACTTTAAAACTATTATGTGGTTCATAAAATAGTTATTCAATTGATTTATGTATCATAGAAGGTATATTCAACTTAAACGGAAAAAAATATATATTTATGTATCTACTTTTCTCATATTTCATATGTATTTTTCGGTAGAATTGGCAACGGTAATTGACAAATTAAATTGGGATGGCGGTTTGAATCAAACTGTTGAAAATAAATATCGTGGTTTAATTATTGTTTTGAATGCTTTATTAGTAAGTGATCTTCGATTTTTTAATAATATTTATATGCCTTTAAGTTTTTTAATTATTTTCTTGCCATATATTTGCGAAACTATTATCAATAAGTCTTCTGCTGTTGTGCTCAAATTTGAATTTCAGGGATATCTTGCATGATTAGCGTTTATTTTGGGGACACAACGTGAAGAGGCTTGGATTATAATGTATTACCTTTTTTAAAAAAATCTTATTTTCTAAAGGAAAAATTCTAAGTATACGTATATAATAAGTGATATCTAAGAAATATTGAATGCTTTCACTTTTTGTGTTATATTGAACTGCTTCCAATCTAATAAGTATACATATATAATAAGTGATATCTAAGAAATATTTGAATGTTTTCACTTTTTGTGTTGTATTGAACTGCTTTCAATGGATTCTAATATTTCTTTAATCAAGTTGTTAATATTTATTGTTTATGATAATTAATGAAATTATTTTATATCCTTTTATTACCTTTATTTTTGTTGATAATTGTCATCTGTTTATGTAATTGGAACCATAAAATTATGTTGTATTAGAAATTTCATTAGTAAAATTAAGTAATCATCAAGAATATAGAAATGTATATAGTTCTCCAATACACAATAATTTACTGTGTAGATTGCAGAATACAAAATTTTATTTTTAAAAAATGAGAATGTCCTGTTCCTGTTGAAGATCTGATATTTGTAGTGTAATATAATTTAAACTTGTAACAAATATTTTGCCTCTTATTACTTGATTTTTTGATATTTTTGGGTAATTATACTTTTAATATTTTAAAAAGAGAAACATTTTATAACTTTGCTGAAACTGTGATAAAAACTTTATAACTTGCCCAGCAAATAAAATTTATTTATATATATTTGAGTAATAGATGATTTTGAAACAATCATCATTTAAAGTCGCATATGTGAAATTATATCTACTGTGTATCCTTTGCTATCCAAAATAGAACCAATCTGTTATAATAGATTATTTATAATGCCATTATTTACTTTGAAAAATTAAATTTCTTTATAGAACCCATTTAGAGAAAAATCATGCTATTATTCATCTTTGTTTTGAAGCTTTCTATGGTGTGTCTGTTTCCTTAGTGATATTATCAGCAGATATGCTTCATATATGTAACAACTACTTGTGGTTTACAAAGCTGGGTTGTTAATTATTTAAATGTACACTATCTGGACTCCCAGTAGTATGAACTTAAAATGTACTGAGGCACATATTAATATATTGGTCCTCCTCTTTTTACATCGATGACAGCTTGCACACTTGTGGAAAGACTTTCCACCTGTTTTTGATAGGTGGATATAGGAATTCATTTTCCAGACATCCATCAAAGCTGAAGTGAGTGCTTGCAGGAAGGATGATCAATTAGTCTGGCTAAATAATCTGTGTTCTAATTCGTCCCAAAGGTACTCTATGAGATTTCGATTGTGGCTCTGAAAAGGTCAGTCCAGTTTTTGAATACTCATTTCATCAAACCATGCCTGTGCAATCCTTGATATGTGAATGAAGCAGTTATCCTTTTGGAAATGAAATGAGCCTTCTCCAAAATATTGCCTTAGATGTGCAGCATTGTCCAGAATGTTCACATACTTCTCAAAGTTCTTGTTTCCAACCTCAGGAAATAACATACCTAGACCAAACTATCAGAAACACCCCCACACCATTATTTTTCTACTATCCAACTTAACAGTTGGCATAATGCAGTCCTTAAATGTTACTTTTCCATTAGCTGGGTGCCAGCTAAAAATCGCCAAATATTGTTGAATTGCACCAAATCTCTGCCGATTTTTCACTGGTGCCTGACTAATGAAAAAGTACCTATTAAAGAAATATTCATCGGACACCCACCAGATACAGATACATTTAACTGCCAGACTGTAAAATGAGATTCATCTCTACAAATAACACTTCAATGACAATGAGCTTTGTACCATTGCAATCAATGCTTCGCATTCTGTGGAGTGATGTTTGGCTTATGCGTAGCTGCATGACCATGGAATCTAAAGTTTTTAAACTCTCAACCAGCAGTCCTACTGCTAACACTAACACCTGGTGAGCTTTGGAACTCCTGAGAAATTTTTACTATCAAGGACTTGCCCCTTTTAAAAGTTCTCCGGCTGTGTTCACCAAGTTTTTTCAGCCTACCCATTCGTTTTTCTGCAGTTTCCCTGCCACGACATTTCCACTTCACAATTACATCATTCACAAAAGATTTAGGCTTCTGTAGAATATCTATAATCTCATGAACTGATTTTCCTCAAAGATGACATTCCACTATACTGCTACAATTAAACTCATTAAGCTCCTTTGACTAACTCGTTGTCACACAAATGAATAAATATAACTTGACAAACCACGAATAACTCTTTTATAGCTTCTGATTAGGCATTAAATTGTGTCAGCCATTAGAACCACTTTTTTAAGGGGTGTCTGGATACTTTTGGTCAGATTGTGTATGTCGTATTAAGGATTTATGCATGGCAAATCTATATCAGTAAAAGGATTATACTATTCTTAGATATTTACTAAAT